>BSQZ01000114.1:642500-737500 GCA_033239005.1 Lamellibrachia satsuma | reverse complement strand
ACTTGAGGTTATCTTGATTTAACTCGTGTCCATTTGTAAGTCCCCATTCAAAGCTTTTGTTCAAGTGCTCAGATCCACTTGAGACAATGCGATATCAGGCTCGTCTGCCAAGCGATTTAACAATTGGTTATTGACGGCTCTAACCGAACGCTACATGTTTATGTTGGTAAATATTAATTACTATTCGTGTTTAGAAAAAACAACATTCTTCGAAAGGAATGTATGTGCTAATACGAATTCACACGTTTCTGTCGGGCACGTACATATGTAATATCGTAAGCGGTTTTTATTGGTTTACCCAGCAACATAAAGTTCCACGTTATCTACCACACACACACATATATATATATATATATATATATATATATATATATATATATATATATATATATATATATATATATATATATATATATATATATATATATATATATATATATATATATATATATATATATAATATAGAGAGAGAGAGAGAGAGAGAGAGAGAAATGCTCAACATCTAAACGAATGTTCGTTCGTTTATCATCGATGCGAGTAACCCGGGATGTCAGAAATAGTTTCCGGCCGAGCAGGAATAAGTTTTTCCATGACCTCACCAAGACCACACACTTCCCGTAGCTACGTTTTGTTTTTGGGCATAGACGCAAACACACTTCAAATCTGAATACAAATACCATGTGCTCTTTGTCTATTGTACGCCTATTTGTTCGTGTTGTTAGTTTCACTGAATGCCAACAAGTAATAATTGGTCAAGTGGCACTATATTTCGATACTCCTTGTTACAAACGTTTTGTTCTTTTATTGTTGCTGCATGAAACTGTGAAATGCAAACAATGCAAAACATCATAAGGCCTATGTGCAGCAGAAATAAAAATGTGTCCTATATTTAAAGACTTCAGTTTGTTGAGAAAATATACACTGTATGATCCGTTTGATTCCAGGACCACTTACCACGCATGTGTCGTTCTAACCTAGAAGATGGTGATATCAAAGACAACGGTACGAATATTTACAATTTGTCGTGCTCGTATTCGTATGTATAAATTATGTGTGCGTGTGTGTGTGTGTGTGTGTATGCGTGTGTGTATGTATATATATATATATATATATATATATATATATATATATATATATATATATATATATATATATATATATATATATATATATATATATATATATATATATATATATATATATATATATATATATATATATATATATATATATATATATATATATGAATATATATATATATATATATATATATATATATATATATATATATATATATATATATATATATATATATATATATATACAGGAATATATATATATTCTCTTCTTAATGGACGTATTCCGCTGAATCAAATGTAGTTATGATGGTAATGGTATTTTAGTAAATTATATTTATATTAAATTGATTTGTTTAAGGTGACATTAGATCCCATAATCAACAATAATAGAAGTATAATTTGTTAAAATACCATTACCTTCATAACTACATTTGATTAAGCAGAATACGTCCAGTAAAAAGAGAACACTCACTAGTAAGCAAACATTTAGGCTTTGTTATGCAATCATTTAAATTGGAAATCTGTTCGGAGTGATTTGAAAATATAGATTTACAGCAATACACAACACAAATGTCATGCACAACAGACTCCTCAAAACATAGATTTAAAACAATACGCAACACCAATATTATGCACCGCAGACTCACATGAAACTTGGAAAATGTGTAACTTCGACAACTTCATTTTTAAGGTGGCACTTGTTTTTTTTTTAAATACATCGATGTAGGACGGTAGACAAAAACACCTTATGACCCCCTTGAAACCATTGACGTGCAATGCGGTCTATCTACACGAAGGCACACCCAAAAATGGCTCATACCAAAAAGGCACATAAAATTGGCACATACCATAATGCACAATTGAATTAAAGACGTAATTTTATTGTGGAACATTTTAATGTCGTACGCCGATGTTTTGAGATCATCCGATATATAAAATTATATATATATATATAAAATTATATATATATATATATAATATATATATATATATATATATATATATATATATATATATATATATATATATATATATATATATATATATATATATATATATATATATATATATATATATATATATATATGATTACCGACATAAAATATGTGTGAAAAAGTATAAAGCACTACGTCTCTTCTAGATGTTTCATGTGTGTTGTATTACATACAGGTGTTTCTGCTGACGTCCATGCTGCTTCTGGCCCTCTCAAGTGCTCAAACTAACTTGGAAAAACTTAAACGGGGTTTCATGGATTGCTTTTTTGAGCACCAAATTTGTCGGGAAAACTGTGACTTCGAAAGCTACTGTTTGGAGACAAAACAAAAATGCTATCAGCTATGCAGTAATAGGTATGACGACTGTAGAAAGGAATGCATATTAATGCACAGGCCTACAAATAGGTAACGCAATTGTCGCGGCATTCTAATCGTTAACGCTGAGAAATATATATATATATATATATATATATATATATATATATATATATATATATATATATATATATATATATATATATATATATATAATTGCTTGTCAAGCAAGTGACCCTTCACACGTTTGTTCATTCACATGATTGTAAACTGGCTTTTGCTTTAATAATCATGGTACGCATAACTATTTACATATAAAAGGCAATGACACATTTGCTGAACAAAGTTATACATATCATTCCTAATTATTTATAACATAAAATATAATATGTATTGGCATATCTCAATGTTTCAGCTAAATTATTACAGCATACATATCCGGATCCATTAAAACATTATTTAATGGTGTGTCCGAAGATTTCACCAGCGATAAAATAAATGCAGTTAAACGTACCTTCTTTTATTGATAATTGTTGCTTGCTTCAAGTAGGTACTGTAAAGAAACTAAATATAAATGTACCCGTAAGAGACCTATTGTAATTCAACTGAAAAAAAATTGTGTCAGTTTGAATTGAATTGATAACAATCAAAATATATTGAATAGGAAGTGTGGTCGCAAAGAGAGTTTAATCGAATGAACTTATCAATTTGAATAAAATATATATATATATATATATATATATATATATATATATATATATATATATATATATATATATATATATATATATATATATATATATATATATATATATATATATATATATATATATATATGTATATATATATATATATATATATATATATATATATATATATATATATATATATATATATATATATATATGTGTGTGTAAATGTACACGTGTAAATATCAAGAATATGTTACAATTTAGCTACTCTTTAGACTGACTTTCACTTAAAATGACAGGATGTCATCACCTTATTTGGAAGTCAAGAGAGGTTGTTGCACCTGCTCTAAGTAAACATGTACAGTTGGTCTGTCTGCTGAGATCTGAAACGTGGCCCTTTTTTGGGGCGACACAACACAAGGGAGTAATTGGCTTGCTAATCCTTCAGCAAATATTTTATGAAGCCAAACATTTAACGGCCTACAGGACTTTCCATCTTACTTGAGTAATGGCTTATCCAGTGTCTGTGAATTGTGTACTTTCTGGCTTGCGCCAGATAATAGTTGGAGTAAGATACAAAAACATTTCTTGGTAAGCTTGAAGTGATATAAGTAGTACAATAGTAATAACTATTGGTATTACCTTTGAACAAATCAATACAATAATCATTGTACTAAAGACTGGTGGTTGATTAGATAATGCCTTTAATTTTACCTGTGTTGTGAACTGTATATTCGGTGTTAGTTACACATGCTGCTTTTCGTTAGTGCGTCAAAGTTGGCATTCTATCTAGAGAGTTTGATATGTGATGCATGCATTAAATGATGATATATTTCTGCTGATAGACATTGCTACTATTACAATCTTCCACTATGCAGTATAGTGTTAACTAAGTAATATTGCTAATTTGCGATTTGAAATTGAATTGAGTAAAATTAATTGAATCGAATTAGAATTTATCCTTTCTGTCAGTACATTGAATGGAATTGGAATTGATAAAACATTATTGATCCCAGGTCTGATTCCTAAGCACAATAATTCTCATTTAGTCTTCCTATACAACGTGCACTAATGGACACGTCACACGAAGACAACAGCAAACTGTTTTGATTTATTAATACGCCTACACTTTATATGTGTCATTATTTGAATATTTTGGAATTTCGTAGGTTGGCATAGCTCTAACTGAATTTGTCGAAAAGGTTACTTCTGCAATGGATAAATCCAAAAGTACGATTGGTGTCTTTATCGATACAAAAAAGCTTTTGACACCGTTGACCACAACATATTGACAAGTAAAGTGCAATGCTATAGAATAAGTGGTTTAGTTCTGGAATGGATACAAAAAATCCAACCGTATACAATATATATGCTACAATAACAGTAACTCAGAATTAAAGGAAATCAAGTGTAGAGTCCCGCAAAGATCAATCCTTGGCCCATCAGTATTTATCTTGTACATAAATGACATGTTTGATGTTTCTAAGCTACTTCATATTATTCACTTTGCAGATGATTCTAATTTTTTTTACTCGGCTAGTAACATCGATGATGTAACCAATGTAGTTAACAACGAACTAAAACAACTAGGCCTATGGTTCAGAGCGAACAACAAATTGTTTTGATTTATTAATACGCTTATAGCTTATATGTGTCATTATTTGAATATTTAGGAATTTCATAGGTGGCATATGGTTCAAATGCAACAAAACTTGCAGATATCAAAATTAATACAGTATTGTAAATTTTCGTGAAAACTTTGATTACTGGTGTGAATTCTAATATATAAATTCTAAACATGTGCATGCATAAAGTTAACCTGTTGAAGTTGCAATATCGAAAACTGTTTATGAGCAAAGTCTATGACATGCTTCCTTTTTATGTTTTCTGAAAATTATCACGTTAGACGTTTGTGTTTGCATAACCATAGTCTTGTTGGTAAGGATGAGGTGGGACAGGCACGAGTGTCACGTAAATGCACGACATGACATGCCTTGGGGGACTTCTGCACGGCCAGACAGGTTGTTGAGGTCAGTGGAGACAACACGATTCACTCGTTGTTTAAACTGACAGAACTGTTGGAAATGGTTTCCTTCGAGTCCAAGTGCAAACCACTGACGTCCAGACCTAGGATTCAAGTCCCAAGTCACCATGACGATACTCCTAGTCAAGTATATGTCCATACCTCATCACTTCAATAAAAGTGCTACAACCGTACATGCGCGTTTTATACAGGTAGGCCTCAACTCATATTCATTCTACTGCATTGTTGTCGGCCAACTGGCATTAATCGAAATGGAACGAGTTTCGCTCGGATATAAATTACGCGCATGCACGAACGAACACACACACGCACGCACGCACGTTCCATGGTGTGGCGCCACCGTTTATTGCACACACCGGAATTTGTATCCTAAAAACCGCACTTTTCATTGTGACGAATATGATTGGTTTCCCGGAATCTGAGTAACCAATTAAATTGATTCTCAAGCTAACTATCCAAATAAGATATCTTATTTTAACATCCTTTTATTCTGTATAAGAATATTAGAAATGTATTTTCGCTATCAAACATACACACAAATGACATTAAATGTACACGTAAATATCGCCGCCATCGCCGAAATGAGGTAATCACTCAGATCACTGGTGTCATCTGACATTAGCAGTCAAACCATGTATCTGGGACCAGACTCTCTTCTCGGCGAATTATCGAAGACGAGCGAGAGTCGGACTAAGCGAGACTAGCATGCGAACATTCTTCTGAACTTTGATCGATACTGACAGTACTCAACTCAATCTATATTATATATAATATATATATATATATATATATATATATATATATATATATATATATATATATATATATATATATATATATATATATATATATATATTATATATAATATATATATATATTATATAATATAGATTAAGATATATATATATATATATATATATATATATATTAATATATATATATATATATATATATATATATATATATATATATATATATATATATATATATATATATATATAATATATATATATATATTATATCTATATATATATATATATATATATACATATATATATATATATATATATATATTTGTATATATATATATATATATATGTATGTATATATATATATATATATATATATATTATATATATATATTATATATATATATATATATATAATATTATATATATATATATATATATATATATATATATATATAATGTCATATATATATATATATATATATATATATATATATATATATATATATATATATATATAATATATATATATATATATATATATATATATATATATATATATATATATATATATATATATATATATATATATATATATATATATATATATATATATATATATATATATATATATATATATATATATATATATATATATATATATATATATATATATATATATATATATATATATATATATATATATATATATCATCGGCGGTCTTCTCGGTTTCGAGTATGACATTAACATCGCAGATCGTTCAACGTTTTCTCGAGCAAGCTCTTTCATGGGATAGTTGGCCAATACGGGCCGCCAATTTCCTTCCGCAGTATCTGCATGCGAAATCTGGCTGCTGATTTGCGATCGTGCGCCATTTCCTCCCAATGCCTCTTGCTGATATCGGCGGCGTGGAGGTGTCGCTTTGTGCAATCCATGTAGCGTAAGTGTCGTCTTCCAACATTTCGCTTTGCCTGCCATAGCTCGCCGTATAGAACTGTCTTAGGCAGTCCGTCGTCATTCATCCGTACAATCGGCATGTTGCAGTTCGTGTTAGAACGACACAGGCGTGGACAGTATTCCTGGAATCAAACGGATTATGCAATATATAACTTCTCAACAAACTGAAATGTCGAAATATAGGACACACATTTTTATTTCTGCTGAACATAGGCCATCTTATGATGTTTTGCATTTTCTGCATTTCACCGTTTCATGTAGCAACAATCAAAGAACAAAACGTAACAGGAATTATCAAAATATAGTGCCACTGGACCAATTATAACTTGTTGCCATTCGGTGAAACTAACAACACGAACAAATAGGCGTACCGTCGACAAAGAGCACATGCTATTTGTATTCAAATTTGAAGTGTTTTTGCCTTCATGTCCAAAACAAAACGTAAATATGGGAAGTGTTTAGCCTTGGTGAGGTCATAACCCTTCATAAGTGTGTGCATTTACACTTTTTGTAAGTTGGCGTTTGCTTCAATAATCATATATTAAATCTTAAATGGTTTAAAGCAGTTGTCAAATTGAAACTTACTGACCAGTATCATCAGCAGTGGGGTAGTAATATTTGCAATAGCGATGGGTGTATAACCTACAGAATAATTAAACATGATTTTAAAATGGAGAAATATTTGCTGGTGTTAACACCAAATCTATCTAGACCTCTGTGTAAATTTCGTACTTGTAATCATCGGTTGCCTATTCAGCAAGGCAGGTATAGTGGAATCGATAGGCAAGAGAGATTGTGTACTCTGTGTGATTGTAATGATATTGGAGATGAGTTTCATTATTTGTTTAAATGTACTTTTTTTCAAGAAGCTAGAATTAAATTTATTTCTGGATATTATTTTGTGAGACCAAACACTTTAAAAATGGACCAGTTGTTTAATTTGACAAGCCATGCAAAGCTAATTAAATTATGTAAATTCGTACAGGAGATTTTAAATAGCTTTAAGTTGTAAGTAGATCTTCCTGTGATACTTTTGTGTTTTGTATTTTGGTAAAACCATTTACCAATGTAATTTATAAGTATTATTGAAGCCTGGATTACATACACTTATAGCCATCTCACATTGTAACAGTATGCAACATTGTGATTCTCATGTAACCTAATAAGGTTTTTGAGAATAAAGTTGAAGTTGAAGTTGAAGAGTTAAAAGAAAATGTCAACACACTCTGGACAAACGACTTATAAAACAGGGATAAAATGGTGTTATCAGTGTTACAGGAACGAAGCTTCCTTAGAGAGTATAGACGCTGCTGGCACTTTTAATACGTAGCGCTTGTCTGCACATTTTGTTGCCACTAAAACGAGTTAGTTCAATATACTCTCAAACATGGATTAGTGGGTGGGTGGCTCCATATGTTCTCAAAGTAAAACAAAAAACGTATTGCTTAATGGTTCAAACTACAACCAACTTTCTCAATTCGTGGAGTGGGAACATCGGCGCATAATCAAATCAAATCAATGACCGTAATTTTGTAACCCGCAGCATGATCGCAATATGCTGCGTTTGCAACATTCAGCTGTATAAATTAGTACCTGGCTATAGACAGTGATGGGTATTTGTAAACAAACATTATTCGCGCAGTAATTGCAGCGTGGCAGAATGCTTCCCATATAAGTCCAGTTGGCGTTGTAATGAAAAGGTCTGCCAGGGGTGATAGGTTAAAGGCTTTGAGCTGTCCTAAAGACTGGACACCGCGCTATATAAGAACTTCAGTGGCGTATCAAGGATCACGTGAAGGGAAAGCTGAGTGGGGGCAACCTTAACTACCCATTAGTTTACCATCTCACTATCTCTCACCATCTCTCTAGAAATATATATATATATATATATGTATATATATATATATATATATATATATATATATATATATATATATATATATATATATATATATATATATATATATATATATATATATATATATATATATATATATATATATATCTAACTCTCTCATTATCTCACTCACACTCTCTTACTCTCTCTCTCTCTCTCTCTCTCTCTCTCTCCTCTCACTCTCTCTTTCTCTCTCATTTTTCCTATCCTCTCTCTCTCTCTCTCTCTCTCTCTCTCTCTCTCTCTCTCTCCCTCTCTCCCTCTCTCTTTCTCTAACACTCAATCATTGATTGTCTCCGAGACCCTTTCACTCTCTCTTTCTATCTTCCCCCTCTCTCTTTCTCTCTCTCTCAATGTCATGTATTTAAAAATAAATTATAAACAATACAATTAGAAATTAAACGGTACAGTTACGATGAAATAATTGTGTCGTTTATTTGCTGACATGTTTAGTATGATCACTGCTCTCACCTCTTGATTCCTCAATCGCTGGCTTTTCTCTTCCTCTGCCAGGTTCGCTCCCTTATAATATAATCATGAAACATTCCTTGTGGTTGTCGGTCCAACACAGATCAGTCATTGGTCGTGTAGTCAGCATGCGCGGCAACAATTTCAGCCAGGTGCCCCGGAAGGCTGACAAGTTCATCACTGCATGACCTGGAAAACATCACATAACCACCATATTGTTAAAAAAAAAATTAATATGGTAACTGTTTACAATTAGGTAATTCGTGTAATCATCATTGTTTAAAACCTTTTACGTTACTTACTTCGAACATTACATGCTTCCATTTAATATATTCATATTTTTTTTATTCTGTAACAAGTTTTTGTAATTATTGTTATTTAAGAGCATGGCTATTTAGAGTAGTTTACTCAGAGATACACTCTATCATTAAACATTTGCGGATAATTAGCATGATTTTAACCAAACAAAAGAGCTTTGCAATTTACCCCTGGCATACTTATTCATTCGAACACCAACTCGGCTTCTCTGGAAACAACTGAGCTACGCTGCAATTAAAACACGAATACTATTCGTAAACAAATATCCACCATTGTCTATTCGCAATTAGTTTTTCCGAAAAATATTTATGGAACTAATAAATAATACATTTTAACATTACTTAATATAATAAGTGAAAATATTATAAATTGTATAACATGTAATTATTACTCTATTCAATAATGCTAAAAATATCCACGATATCCAGTTCTTAGGACTGCTTAAAACACGTTACACTTCACCCCGGCAAACCTTATCAGTCGAACACCAACTTGACTTCTTAGGGAAGCATCCAGTCAGCCACAACAGCGCGGCGCACGCACGCACATATACACGCACGCAAACACACACACACACACACACACACACACACACACACACATACTCTCTCTCTCTCTCTCTCCTCTCTCTCTCTCACTCACACACACTCCATCCCCCTCCCTACCTCCCTCCCTAAAAGTAGAAGTACATTTTGTATAACATTTCCATTCACAAACATACGGTTACCTTTCGCGAACCCCTCCCTTTTACAAACATACGGACATGGTATGACTCATATAATAAGTTTTTGCTTGGAGTCTATTCTTAGGGAAGCATCCAGTCTGCCACAACAGCGCGCGCGCACGCACGCACGCACACAAACACACACGCAAACACACACACACACACTTTCTCTCTCTCTCCTCTCTCTATCTATCTCTCTCACTCACACACACTCCATCCCCCTCCCTACCTCCCTCCCTAAAAGTACAAGTACATTTTGTATAACATATCCATTCACAAACATACGGTTACCTTTCACGAACCCCTCCCTTTTACAAACATACGGACATGGTATGACTCATATAATCAGTTTTTGCTTGGATTCCATTCTTAACTGCAATTAACAATTCATATACCACATGCTTTGATATAATAATAACCATTAAACCAATATATTTATAGTTAGTTTACCAGTGAATAAACATACCCCCAAATATGTACATCATTTGAAAGGGTAAAATATGTTGTCCAAATTGTAACAAAGGGGATGTGTGGCAATTTGAATAAGTTTGTTTTCCTACTTTATAATAAAGACCACATGACATCAAATGATGCTGATACATCAAATCAGTTTGTCTTCTTTTGGTGCACAAAAGCATGGTTGCAATTTTAATATGTTTATATTAGTTTGTAAGTTTGTAATTTATATTTTCTGCTTTTAATCTACTGGTTGTTGATAGGGTTAGCACATGTCAATATAACAGGCTCAAAATCCCCTTTGTACTTATTTTTACTGCTGGCACCATATTATACTTATACTTGTATAGAGCTGCAGGCAGTTTGAATTGAGTTACCCTACTTCTACAGAGGAAGACTCAGCTGGCAGTTCTTACCAGTTAGCACTGTCAGCCAGTGCCCAATGGCATGGTCCCATGCATTAATAGTATTCCATGGCTAACTGATGGGTTAACCGATGAATGGTGCTTTTTGGACATCCTGGTGGCTTGATTAACAAACATGGATTATGGCCTGAACTGGTCACCTACAATTGCTTGCTTAACTGGGTGTTTCTGACAGGGAAAATATGTTGCTTGTTACGTTTTTGGCATCATAATCATGGTCATGGGAGAATATTACCATGAGGGGTAGGGATGGTAAGGGGGTAACCGTCTCGGGAGGTACTGGTACTAGGTGGTTTCAGTCACATTAATCATAAATAACAAAGAATTTTTAAAATGTCATCAACCAGGAAGTTTACCTGCCTCGGGAGCCCCTCACAAAATACCCTAAATATGCGACACTTATATAAGTATAAGGGTCTGGTTGCAGAGGGCCACTTGGCAGGTGAACTTTCTGCGCATTATCAAGATTTGCCATCCAAGCCAAAGGCCCAGATGACAAGTGGACAAGGAAGCCATTGGCTTATCGAGAGTCCAACAATGTTCATCTACTTATAACCCGCCCTCCTGAGATATGTGTCAACCTTGTTTTTAAACATATTCACGCTGCTAGCAGTTACACAATCTGTAGACAATTTGTTCCATTCATTTATGGCCTGAACTGGTAACCTACAATTGTTTGCTAAATTGTAATGCATTGAGAATTGCCGACTAAAGGGAGCACTCCTGGGAAGATCGACGCGATAGAGGCGATAACTGAGAGGGTAAAAAACATCGTAGGCTCGGGTAAGGGTGGATCTGTTTTAGTACATGTAGGGACATTGTGACTTCCGGCTACTTGGACTTGGTGCAGCGACTTGAATTTGGTGTAGATCATTTACAGAAAAACGCGGTATATCAAATAGAATAAGTATTACTATTGCATATATATTATACACAAACGTATTGTAGACATATATTAGGAAACAGGTTTTGTTAATTATTAGTCAGAAGGAGTATTTTAGAATAAGTTAGTTTCGGATTCTGTCAGGGAATTCAGCGAGCTTTAATAGGGTTGTTTACAATTCGAAAATTGAGCATAGTGAATAGTCAGTAACATTGGAATATTGGTTAGAATAAGTATTAATATTATACATATATTGTTCACCAACTTCTTGTAGACATATACTAAGAAACCGTTTTTGTTAACAGAGGTAGTATTTTTTCCCGGATTCAAACTCAACGAGCGATAAAAGGGAGTTTGTTTACAGATCGTGAATTCAACCCGTGCATCGAGCTATCGTTTACATTGGCTAATATATATATATATAAGATAAAGTGATTTATTCACTTAAATTTCATACATAAGGTAATATCTGACGTAGTGGTAGTAAACATTTTCGGTAAAAAGGAATTAACAGCAGGATTTTAGCGTAAATTAGTACACACTGACTTCGTTGTTTTGTTACACAGTGTTCTCCGTATTCGCTAGGTGGCAGGTTTTTTTCTCATGCGAGGTTAATAGAAAAAACAGGTAGCAAAAGTATTAGCCTAAAGTGTTCTTTTGATCACAAATAGCTTTATTCAAGGCTAACGTAGCAAACTAATTAAAACTAAATTGTATGATGGCGCCGTGCAAACGGCAGTTAAAGGTCACAAAGCACTTAATTTGTGGCAGTTGCAGTAACTGGGTGGACTTCGTCAAGTCTGGGTGCGAGAAGTCCTGGGCTGATGACCAGGAAGATAGTTTTAGTTTTGAGTGTAGGGGATGTACGAAGATGAAGGAACTAGAGGTGGAGTTGGAAGAGCTGAGGCTGCTCGTTATGGCAATGGTGGGAAGGGAACAGGGGGGTTGTGCCAGTAGTTCCCGTGGGGGAACAGTAGATGATAAAGTGGGGAAAGACACAAGAGATGCTAGGGAGAGCTCACCGCAGCCTGGTAGGAAGGTAACAGGTCGTAGGGAGACAGGGTGTAAGGAGACGGGAAGGAAAGGAACGGGAGGGAAGACAACCGGAGTGAAGGAGAGGGGAGTAGGGGAGACAGGAGGGAAGGAGAAGGGAGTGGGGGAGACGGGAGGGAAAACAACCGGAGTGACGGAGAGAGGAGTGGGAGAAACAAAAGCAAAGGAGTGGGAGGTGGGGGAGACAGGAGGGAAGGAGACAGGAGGGAAGGAGACAGGAAGGAAGGGGTCAGGACAGAATGTGATGGAGGGGATCGAACGGAAGAGTTATTCTGCAGCAGTGATAGAGGGGGTGAAGAAGAGATCGAGGGTGTTTGTGGGGGATTCGATAGTTAGGAAGACCGACAGAGTCTTAAACAAGGGAGATGATGTGGTGGTCTGCTTGCCTGGAGCCAAAATAGAGGCCATAACTGAGAGGGTAAGGGTGGATCTGTTTTAGTACACGTAGGGACAGATAACGTAGAGAGGGAGGATACAACTGCCATAGTTTGGAAATATAGGCAGTTGGTCAGAACACTAAAACAGACGCGGGTTGAGCAGGTAATACTGTCAGGGATTTTACCTGTAATGGGCAGGAGGGGTCACAAATATCGAAATTGTCGGGGGATGGCAATTAACATGTTAGTCCAGAAGCTATGTAGGGAAGAGGAAGTTGGATTTGTGGATCTATGGGGAGGTTTTGTTGGGAGGGCTGATATGTACATGTAGGATGGGCTTCATTTAAGTGGAAAGGGGGCGGCAGTATTCGCGGACAAACTTTCAGCAGCAGTAGATAGTGACATGGGTACAATGACAAATATTTTTGGAAGTAAACATTCTTTAAACTAGAAGTGCAGGGGGATTACCTAGAGGTGCCTCAAGCAGAACAAGAGGCCACTAGCACAGATAAACCAATATCAAATCATCCGATAAACATCTCTGAAAAAGGTTAGATGCGTATGTTTAAATGCAAGGAGCATAGTAAATAAGAAAATCGAATTAAACATTATGGTAGAAGATATTGACCCTCACATAATTGGTATAACTGAATCATGGGCCAACATAGATATAACATATGCTGAATTAGGACCGACAGGATATGTAATGTTTAGGAAAGATCGAATAGGAAGAAGGGGAGGGGGAGTTATTTTATATGTTGAAGAATCTATTCAGGCTTATGAAATAAAACTAGAAAGGGAAGCAGATTGCGATGAAGCTGTTTGTTGCAAAATTGTTTCAGGAAATTCAAAATTAACTATTGGATTAGTTTACCGAAGTCCAAACATAAACGAAGAGGACAACACAAAAATAAAAATACTACAAAGGAAGTTAGTAAAGGGGAATGTATCATAATGGGAGATTTTAACCATGGACACATACAATGGAATTCTCTAGAGAGCACAGGGATTGAGGACCAACAATTTCTATTTTTAATCCAGGATAGCTTTCTTGGAAGAAATCACTAAGTGGATAGACGTGGGATCGCCATTAGATATTATCTACTTAGATTTTCCGAAAGCTTTTGACAAAGTGCCACATCAAAGATTACTACTTAAATTAAAAGCCCATGGTATCGGGGATGGCATAACTGATTGGATAGAACAATGGCTGACTGACAGAAGACAACGAGTTGTAGTAGATGGAGAAGTTTCAAATTGGAAATCGGTTTTGAGTGGGGTACCTCAAGGATCAGTATTAGGACCTATATTATTCTTAATTTATATCAATGACTTGGACGACAGTATAACAAGCAACGTACTGAAATTTGCGGATGACACAAAACTGTTTAGAAAGGTTAATACTGATGGTGATAAACAACATTTTCAAAACGATCTAGACAGATTAGTGAAATGGTCTGAGAAATGGCAGATGCTGTTCAATTTTGGGAAATGTAAATGCCTACATACAGGACATGGGAACTTGAATGTAAACTATAAAATGGGAGATACTATTCTGGGTACTACTGTAAAAGAAAAGGACTTAGGTGTTACAATAAGCGCTGATATGAAAGTTTCAGAGCAGTGTGGTATTGCAGCTTCAAAGGGTAATCAAATTCTTGGATTGATTAGAAGAAACATATGGAGACCATATCATAAGAAGGATATAGATACGCTTGAACGCATACAAAGGAGAGCAACTAAAATGATTCCAGAACTTAGAGACCTTAGTTATGAAAGAATGTGGTTTAACAACTCTAGAGACAAGGAGGTTAAGAGGAGATCAGATTGAAGTTTTTAAGATATTGAATGGGTATGAAAATATTGATAGAAATATGTTTTTCTCACTCAAGATGGATAGCAGAACTAGAGGACATGAGGTAAAATTAGTAAAGGATCAATGTAGATTGGACATCAGGAAGCACTCGTTCTCACAGAGGACAATAAATGAATGGAACAAATTGTCTACAGATTGTGTAACTGCTAGCAGCTTGAATATGTTTAAAAAACAAGGTTGACACATATCTCAGGAGGGTGGGTTATAAGAAGATGAACACTGTTGGACTCTCGATAAGCCAATGGCTTCCTTGTCCACTTGCCATCTGGGCCTTTGGCTTGTATGGCAAATCTTGTTAAAGATCGATGACTGGCAGCTGGTCACACGTCATATTATTCATAGTACATTTTACCTATAGTTTGATGATAAATATTATCAGCAAATGCAGACAATGGCAATGCATTTAAAAATAAATTGTAAATAATACAAGCAGACATTAAACTTAACATATGCAGCTAGGGTGAAGTAATTGTGTCGTTGATTTGCTGACACGTTTAGTATAATCACTGCTCTCACCTATTGAGTCTTCAAATCTGGTTTTTCTCTTCCTCTGCCAGTTTCGCTCCCTTATAAATATAATCATAAAACATTCCTTGTGGTTGTTGGTCCAACACAGATCAGTCATGGGTCGTGCAGTCAGCATGCGCCGCAACAAATTCAGCCAGATATCCCGGGAGGCTGACAAGTTCGTCACTGCATGACCTGAAAACATCACTTGACCCTTATTTTGTTTTAAAAATTTATAATAATGTAATAATAATAATAATTGTTCACAATCTGAAAATAATTCAAGTAATCATTATTGTTTAACACTTCTTGCGTTACCTACTTCGGACATTATAATTATGCTATAATTTAATCTTATCACAGTTTTATTAGTCTGTGACAGTAGTTTTATAATTATTATTATTATTTAAGAGCATGGCTATTTAGAGTAGTTAGCACAGAGATACACTTTGTCATTAAAGAGTTGCACAAAAAATAGCATGACCTCAAACAAACGTTCCGGGTTACTTGCTCAACGGCTGAAAACAAATCTTTGAAAATTATTTGATTTTTCACTGGCAGATTTGCATGCATCGTACACAGTCTTTGTTTCGGACGATGACGAAAGCTTCACATCGTCTCGCTTGAAAATGTTGGGACGAATCTTTCATATTTTAGTATCCAACGTCAACAGTTAGCATCTTAATATAACATTTTAATGCCTTTTCTTGTATTCATGCTACAAAAAAGTGAGTGATAATATTAGAAAGTTGAGCTACAGGACAAAACAAATATGACGGTGTTGGGGTAAGCTGCCCCTTAGATCTGGGGAAAGATGGCTCTGGGGCACCTTACCCCATGAGCACCTTTCCCCACACAACATTGCACATATTTTGAATGTCAGTAAGGTTGAATGTTTGCTATGATGTTTAGTTTATTGAGCAAGTGACCCAGGACGAATTTTAAGCAACCGATGGGGCTTTAGCCCTACCACTAATTCAGGGGGGTGACTGTTCAATTCATCCTTCTGATGAACAGATGTGACTGTCAAACTCACTATTGTCCTGACAAGTTAGATCCGTAAACCTATAATTTGAAGCACGAGGTAGATAAAACGTAATGAAAGACTGACTGCACGTAAGTAGACAAGCGAAGACTCGCCACACAATTTAGCGTTTATGGTCTTATTTTCTTATCACCCAGACGTCTGTGTTTATAAGTATATTGTCTACCCTCTCAGACATCATTACTTATTGCCTTCCCACTCAGACGTATGTGTTTATTGTCTTCCCACTCAGAATCATTTGCCTTTGATGGCAAATCTTGTTATATCTTGTTAAATAATTCCCCTATATATTAACATGTTTTACTAACGGGCGTTCTATTTATGTATGTGTTGCACGTAAGTAAACAAGCGAAGACTCGCCACACCATTTTGCGTTTGTGGTCTATTTAGAGGTCTGCGCTTACTGTCTTCCCACCCAGACGTATGTGCTTATATTGTCTTCCCATTCAGATGACTGTGCTTATAATAGTATTGTCTTCAGACGTAATCACTTATTGCCATTCCTCTCAAACGTCATCGCTTATTGCTTTCCTACTCAGACGTCTGTGCTTATTGTCCTCCCACTCAGACGTCATCGCTTATTATCCTCCCACTCAGACATCATCACCTATTGCCTTTCCTCTCAAACGTCATCGCTTATTGCCTTCCCACTCATACGTATGTGCTTATTGTCCTCCCACTCAGACGGCATCGCTTATTGTCTTCCCACTAAAACTTCATCGCTTGTCGCCTTCCCATTCAGACGTCATCGCTTATTGTCTTCCAACTCAGACGTTTACGCTTATAGGGCATGCTAGTCTCGTTTGCCGCCATGTTTATGCAAATGTACACATACTTACCAATGTTCTTTTTTGGCCCCAACGACACGCTGCCCGCTATAGCATTTCACACATCAACACATTTGGAATTAAATCAGAGAGAACAAACAATAACACATTTATTTATATTATTTATTTAAACAACTAGCATTAAAATCTGATAATACTAACTTGGGGGACGGAAGTGCATTATCTCGTCAACGATAGCCTCGAAACGAGAATCACTTGTGTCCCCTATTCCCTTTCCACACAGAAGTCATCGCACGAATACGCGGGAACACGGGCCCGCGGAACCAGGTTAAGCACAAACACGTGGCCGCGGAACCAGGTTAAGCACGAACACGTGGCCGCGGAAAGACACCGAAACGGAGCGAAGGAATGCGAACTTGTGATTGCAACAGTGAAAATGTATTTTAAGTTGTAAACACGCTAACAGTTTTTCCAGTCTTGGTTATGCTTATTTAAATATGCTACACATATATGGCTTTGATATAAATAATGTTTTATATAGGCAAATAAAAAATTCTTAATTGTTGATGTTTATTTTACTTATCTGGTGTATAAGCCGAGAGAGGGAAACAGTAAGAGAGAGAGAGCATGTGTGAAAGAGAAAGGGGGAGAGAGAGTGAGAGGGTGAGAGAGAGAGAGACAGTGAGTGAGAGACAATGATGGTGGCCCGCGGCATCTTGTTGAAAGGATTATGTTGAAGGTTTAATTTATGCCAAGTAAGTAAAATAAAATCACAGATAATGTATAATTTCTTAATAGAGTCTGGGAAATGTCACTGCCTCGCGCACACTGCACGACCCATGACTGATCTGTGTTGGACCAACAACCACAAGGAATTTTTTCTTATCCTATTTATTATGGAGCGAACCTGGCAGAGGAAGAGAAAAGCCATCGATTGAAAAATCAAGAGGTGAGAGCAGTGATCATACTAAACGTGTCAACAAATGAACGGCACAATTATTTCATCCTTGCTGTATATGTACAGTTTAATTTATTTTATGGGTTATAATTTATTTTTAAATACATGACTATTTTGCTTCAGATTTAGTTTCAGAGTTATAATAATTGCTTTCAAACTATAATTCTATTTTAAAAACAGTTGTATAATTGATTATGAACAGTGTGACGTGTGACCAGCTGCAAGTCGGTCTTCATAGGAGTGATCCCTTCAGTCGGCAAGTCTCAATGCACTACAGTTTCGATTATGCGCAGCAAGTTCACCTGCCAAGTGACCGTCGCCAGCCAGACCCTTATACTTATATAAGTCTCGCATAATTAGGGTATGTTTTAAAGAGCTCCCGATGTAGGTAAACTTCCTGATTGATGAAGCTCATCTCATCTCGAAGGTGTCAATTGCTGTGTTGTTCTACTTGCACTGTTTCTTCTTTTTTTTTGGTGACCTGTGACCAAACCTGGGCGGGTGTACTCGGTACTCGTCTACTCGTGTACTTGAGTACATTTTTAAAGTACTCGTACTCGTGCTCATATAACTTATGGGTCATGTATTCGTACTCGTAGATTCTACAACTACATTACGAGTACATCAGAGTGCTTTCTCAATATATACTGTGATAATTAATTTATTTGTAGTTAACGAAACAACTTTCCTGAAGTATTTGAATGTTCAACTATTTTTTTTAATGCTTTTTCATTTGTTATTTCTGATTAATATGACTATGATACCACCGGATCCCAGTACATCCCGAGATGGCTACCCCCTTACTATCCCTACACCCCATGGTGGCATTCCCCAATGACCATGATTGTGTTACCCAAAAAAGGCAACAGGCAGCATCTTTTCCCAGTCAGAAACACCCGGTTAAGCAATCAATTGTAGGCTGACAGTTCAGGTCATAATCCCTGTTTAACTACGCCACCAGGATATCCACAAAGCCCCACTCATCAGCTAACCCATCAGTTAACCACGGAATGCCACTAATGCAATCATGAGACCATGCCACTTGGCACTGGCTGACAGTGCTAGCTGTTAAGAACTGCCAGCTGAGTCTTCCTCTGTAGAAGTAAGGCGACTCAAGTGAGACAACCTGGAGCCCTACACCAGTATAAGTATAATCTGGTGCCAGCAGTAAAACAAATTACAAAGTGGATTTTTAGCCTGTTATGTTGGCATATACACTCTCAACAACAAGTAGTCTAAAAGCAGAAACTATGAATTGCAAACTTCTAATATAAATAGATTACAAATTGCAACCGTGATTTTGTTCACCAAAAGAAGACAAACTGGATGATATATCAGCATGTAAATTGGCCTCATGTGGCCTTGATTCAAAACAAGGACAAGCAAACTTCTTTCAAATTGCCTACATTCCCCTTATTCCAATTTGGACAAATCTTCTCATTTCTACCCCTTCAAATGATGTACACGTTTAGGGGGGTGTTAATGTTTAGTCACTGGTAGACTAACTACAAAGGTATTTACTTAATGGGTATTATTATATCAAAATATATGGTGTATGAATTGTTAATTGCAGTTAAGAACTGATTTTATGAGTCATACCATGTCTGTGTGTTTCTGAAGGCAGGGTTTCGTGAAAGGTTAACCGTATGTTTTGGAACGGAAATGTCCTCCTTGTACTTTTACTCTTATTCCCCTTTCAATGAGTTCGTTCACAGATACACTTGAGACAATGCGATAAAACGCTCGTCAGCCAAGCGATTTAACAGTTGGTTGTTGACGGATATAACAGAACGCTACATTTTTATGTTGGTAAGTATTAATTACTATTCCTGTTTAGAAACAACAATATTATTCGAAAGGAATGTATCTGCTCATACGAATTCATAGGTTTCTGTCGAGCATTTAGAAACGTCAAATCGTAAGGGTTTTTTATTGGTTTACTTAACGACATAAAGCTCCATCTTTCAGCAGGCTTATCTACCATGGGTACTGATGTAGTCAGGAGCCCTTGGCTTGGTTGACTTTAAAATTAAACCGAACTACCCTGAGAAATACTCAATATTTAAACGAATGTCCTTTCCTTTGTCATCGATGCGAGAAACCGGGGATGTCAGAAATAGTTTCCGGTCGAGCACGAATGAGTTTTTCATGACCTCACCAAGACCACACACTTCCCATAGATACGTTTTGTCCTGGACATAGATCCAAACACACTTCACATTTGAATATAAATAGCATATGCTCTTTGTTGATGGTACGCCTATTTGTTCGTGTTGTTAGTTTCACCGAATGGCAACAAGTTATAATTGGTCCAGTGGCACTATATTTCGATAATTCCTGTTACAAACGTTTTGTTCTTTGATTGTTGCTACATGAAAAGGTGAAGTGCAAAAAAACATCTAAACATCATCAGGCCTATGTTCAGCAAAAACAAAAATGTGTGTCCTATATCTCAACACTTCAGTTCGTTGACAAATTATATACTGCATGATCCGTTTGATTCCAGGAACACTGACCACGCCTGTCGTTCTAACCTAGAATATGGTGACATCAAAGACAACGGTACGAATATTTAGAACGTGTCTTGTTCGTATGTGTGAATGGCCTGTGTGTGTGAGTGTGTGCGTGCGTGGTAGCGTGCTTGATTATTTGTGTTTTTCTACTCTTAACATCATAATCCGGACATCCGCTGGTATTTCAAACGTTGAAGTGCTTGCAGATAAACGGCGTGGGTATATCTGATATAAACGCAAACATCATAACTGACTTTCACTTAAAATGACAGGATGTCATCAGCTTATTTGGAAGTCAAGAGAGGTTGTTGCACCTGCTCTAAGTAAACATGTACAGTTGGTCTGTCTGCTGAGATCTGAAACGTGGCCCTTTTTTGGGGCGACACAACACAAGGGAGTAATTGGCTTGCTAATCCTTCAGCAAGTATTTTATGAAGCCAAACATTTAACGGCCTACAGGTCTTTCCATCTTATTTGAGTAATGGCTTATCCAGTGTCTGTGAGTTGTGTACTTTCTGGCTTGCACCAGATAGTAGTTGGAATAAGATACAAAATAATTTCTTTGTAAGCTTGCAGTGATATAAGTAATACAATAGTAATTGACTATTATATATAACTTTATTTTTCAAATACTATTGGTATTACTTTTGAACAAATTAATACAATAATTACTGTACTGAAGATTTAGATCATGCTTTTAATTTTAACTATGAACTGTGAACTGTATATTCGGTGTCAGTTGCAAATGCTGCTGTGCGTTAGTGTGTCAAAGTTGGCATTCTACCTACAGAGTTTGATATGTGATGGATGCATTAACTGACGATATATTTCTGCTGATAGACAGTGCAATTATTACAATATTCCACTATGCAGTATCGTGTTAAATATGTAATATTGCTAATTTGTGAGTTGAAATAAAATTGAATAAATTTAATTGAATCGAATTCGAATTGTTCATTTCTGTCAGTACATTGAATTTAATTGGAATTGATCAAAATGAATTGACCCCAGGTCTGATCTCTAAACACAGTAATTCTCATTTATTCTTCATGTACAACGTGCACTAATGGACACGTCACACGAAGACAACAGCAGACTGTTTTGATTTATTAATACACCTACAGCATATATATGTCATTATTTGATTATTTGGACATTTCGAAGGTTGGCATATGGATCAAATGCAACACAACTTGCAGATATAAGATTTAATACAGTAGCGTAATTTTTTGTGTGAAAACTTTGATTACTGGTGTGAATTGTAATATATGAATTCTAAACATGTGTTTGCGAGCAAAGTCTGTGACATGCTTCATTTTTATGTTTTCTGAAAACTGTCACGTTACACTTTTGTGTTTGCATAACTACAGTCTTGTAGGAAAGGATGAGTTGTGACAGTCACGAGTGTCACGAATGAATCATATTGTCACAACTTACCTCACCAACCTGTCTGACTATGCAGAAGTCCCCCAAGGCATGTTATTTCGTACAGTATAGGCTGTATCGTGCAATTACGTGACGCTCGTGCCTGTCCCACCTTGTCCTTACTCACAAGATTATAGTTATGCAAACACACAAGTGTAATGTGACGTTTTTAAGACAACATCAAAAAGAAGCATGTCAAAGACTTTGTCCACAAACAGTTTTCGATATTTAAACAGCTTAAATTTACGCATGCACATGTTATATCAGAATTCACACCAGTAATCCACATTTTCACACAAAATTACACTACTGTATTAATTTTGATATCTGCAAATTTTGTCGGATTTGAACCGTCTGCCAACCTATAAAATTCCCAATTAATCAAATACATATGAACTATAGATATATTAATAACCAAAACAGTTTGATGTTTTCTTCGTGTTCTGGTGAAGTATAAATTAGTGCAAGTTGTCTAGGAATATTAAATGAATATTGTGTTGATGGATCAGACCTGGGATCAATTAATTGTTATCAATTCCAAATTAGTTTTTATTTTATTAGTTATTATGAATATAACATGTTGTAAGATACATGCCTCCCTCTTCTTGTCTTCTTCGGGGCCGCACGCAATGGTCCAAGAGGCATTTCTCACAACGAAAATATTTTGATTGTCCGTCGTTTTTGCGCTCGCCAGGTCCAGATTTATAACTGACTTTGTACTCACTCGACCAATGAGTACATAGAGTACTACAGAAGTGTAGTCAACGCATTGTTCTCCAGGTTCGAAGCGATTATAATCATGTACACCAGACGGCTACGTACATAGTAGCAATATAATCACTCACGATGACAAATACAAATAACAGTGAAGACATCTATCACTGTAAACCGAAAAGAAAAGTAGTAAGTGTAAACATCAATTAGACACTTAATGTCTAGAAGATCAAACGAAAACATGGTTAAATCTGACCGGTAATTTTGAAGCCTAACGCTAAAGCAGGTATGGCCCGCCAGGACCACCCTTACCGATAATTTAGATGCCTAAAAATGTAGCTTGTGCCGGCCTTGAATCCCTCCTCCGGGGTATTTATACTCCCAATTTTCCAAAATCAGACGCCGTCACTAGAGGCGCTGTGAATGCATAAATACCCAATACGCGTTACTATTGATCAACTTGTTAAACCACCCACCCTCTCAACCGCTGGACAATGACGTCTGCCAGTCTTCCTTGCCCAGTTTGCAAGTTAAACTGTTGAACTCTTGGAGCTGTGCCAAATCCAGGGTTCCCAGGGCTCCCCCTCATTTCCCAATTACGTTGACCCCCGAGATCAGAGCAATTTAGCAAATGTCAGGATTAAAGGGAAGACTGAAGCTTCTAAAACAGTATGATCAACCTATGACACCATCTTGATTTTGTCCATATCCACTTGGGTGGTTTAACTATAAACTTTTAGAAACCTGTTTTTCTGTTGCAATATAGGCTTAATACATCGAATAAACCTCCAAATGACTTACTAACATTAGCGCATGAAAACTAATTAAATCAAACTGGCCTATACTTTACAATGTGACTGACAAGAAAGATATGTTGACGAAAATTACACATTTGAGTATCATAGTAGTACCATGAGTGCATAGATTAAACTTAGATCATCTTAATAAATTTTCGTCCTTAACTCAGTTGTGCCATTATGGTATGTGCCAATTGTATGAGCCATTTTGGGTCGTGCCATGCATCGTACTGCATCGATGTATTTTCAAAAAAGCATCGTTTATTTTCCGGTCAGTCGATTCCAAGTGAAACGGTCCCACCCAAACGACGTTTATTTGCAAGCACTTCAACGTTTGGAATACCAGCGGATGTACGGATTATGATGCTAAGAGTAAAAAAACACATACGCACGCACACTCGCACGTACGCACACATACACCATTCCCACAAACGAACAGGACAACATCTAAATATTCTGGAAAAACCCATTCGTGCTCGGCCGTAAAAACTATTTCTGACATCCCCGGTTTCTCGCACCGATGACAAACGAACGGAAATACGTTTAGATATTAGCATTTTTCAGGGTAGTTCGTTTTCATGTTAAAATCAACCAAGTCATGGGTTTCTGACTACATCAGCACCCGTGGTGGATAACCCTGCCGATACGTTGAACTTTATGTTGTTCAGTAAACCAATAAAAAGACGCTTACGATATGACATTTCTAAGTGCTCGACAGAAACGTGTGAATTCGTATTAGAAGATGCATTCCTTTCGAATAATGTTGTTGTTTCTAAACACGATTAGTAATTAATACTTACCAACATAAAAATGTAGCGTTCGGTTAGAATCTACAATGATCAACTGCTAAATCGTTTGGCAGACGAGCCTGATATCGCATTGTCTCAAGTGTATCAGTGCACTTGAACAGACGCATTGAAAGGAGACTTACAAATGGACTTGTGTCTGCGCATTTTGTTGCCACTAAAACGAGTTAATTAAAGATAACCTCAAATATAGATTAGTGGGCCTGTGTATTAATATGCATTCCTTTCTAAATGTAGGAGTGGTCCCACAAGGGTAGGGATGGCCTTATGTGCTCTCAAAGTCCAAAAACCGTAGCAATGGTTCAAACCACCACCAGCCTCCTCAATACGTTGTGTGGGACACTGGCGCATATTGCCAATCAAATTATCGTCGTGTTTTAAGCCGAAGCATGGTCACGATATTCTGTGTTTGCAATACTGAATGCATGGAAAGGAGGCAGGCATGAAGCGATTGGTCGTTGCTGCGATACATTCGCCGGATGTGCAATGACGTCATCTTTGTCCAATCACGATAATTCAAACATACAATATGTGCTTAGTTCAATCACATATTATAAGACCACTGTGTATTGTCAACTTGCTCCGATTTAACTGACGTGACATGGCTACCAAGACACTACCCACTGCGCTGACCAGTTCTTCTGATGCTTTGATGTTAGAACATCGGACTCTCAATGAGGAGGACTGGGTTCGAATCCTCTTGCAGTCGTTTAGAATCTTGGAAAAATTCGTTCACCCCACATTGCCTTAGTTCACACAAGCTGAATGCTTCCCATTTAAGTCGAGTTGGCGTTGTAATGAACATTTCTGCCAGTGGTGATTGGTAAAGCGCTTTGGATGGTCCAAAGGAATGGATACCGCTATATATAAGTACTTCACTGCCGCATCTAGGATTTCGCAAAGGGGAAGGCTGAGTGGCTGCAAACCTAATCAACCATTAGTTTGAAATGATAGTGGCGCAACATGTTATATGCGAAACAGAATGTAAGTCAAAGGAGAGCGTGGCTTAACGGCACCATTACGCCACTGAAGAACTTCACCTAAAACCCCTATACCTCCCCCGCTCACACTATCACACACGCACGCACGCACGCACGCAAGCACTCTTTCACTCTTATTCTCTCTCTCTCACACACACACATACACACACACACTCTTTATTATTCTCTCTCTCTCTCTCTCTCACACACTCACTCACTCACTCTCTCTCTCTCTCTCTCTCTCTCTGGCTCTCTCTCTCTCTCTCTCTCTCTCTCTCTCTCTCCCTCTCTCTGTCTCTGTCTCTCTGTCTCTCTCTCTCACTTACTCACTCACTCTCTCTCTCTCTCTCCCTCTCTATGTATCTGTCTCTCTCTCTCTCTCTCTCTCTCTCTCTCCCTCTCTCTCTCTCTCTCCCTCTCTCTGTCTCTGTCTCTCTCTGTCTCTCTCTCTCTCTCTCTCTCTCTCTCTCTCTCTCTCTCTCTCTCTCTCTCTCTCTCTCTCTGTCTCTCTCTCTCTCCCTCTCTCTCTCTCTATCTCTCTCTCTCTCTCTCTCACACACACATTTTCACTCTCCCTTTCTCTCCCTTCCTCTCTCCCACACACACTCACACACTCTCTCTCTCTCTCTCACTGTTCCTCTCTCCCCGCCTCTCCCTCCCCCTTTTCTCCCTCTCTCCCCCTCCCCCATCCCCTCTTTCTCTGGTTGGTAGCTAGCTTGAACTACGTGCGTGCGCTCTTCAGGTCTGCCATGACGAACTCCGGGAAGAAGATATGATTTTCATATGTCACTGCAAGCAGCCCTGTCTCACCCCTGAATCAAAATCTGAAACAGAAATGTTTACTCAGCAAATTAAGGCAATAACAATGTCATCTATTTAAAAATAAATTACAAACAACACAATCAGACATTAAACAGTACATATACAGTTAGGATGAAATAATTGCGTCGTTTATTTGCTGACATGTTTAGTATGATCACTGCTCTCACCTCTTGATTATTCAATCGCTGGCATTTCTCTTCCTCTGCCAGATTCGCTCCCTTATAATATAATACTAAAAACATCCCGTATTGTTGTTGGTTCAACACAGATCAGCCATGGGTCGTGCAGTTAGTATGCGCGGCAACAACTTAGTCAGGTGCCAAGGAAGGCTAACATGTACATCACTCCATGACCTGGAAACATCACATAACCACTATTTTGTTTTCAAATTTTTTAATAATGTAATTGTTTACAATCAGGTAATTCAGGTAATCATTATTGTTTAACACGTTTTACTTTACTTGCTTTGAATATTACATGCTTTCATTTATTCTTTTCACAGTTTCATTATTCTGTGACAATTTATATAAATATAGTTATTATTATTATTTAAGAGCACGGCTATTTAGAGTAGTTGCAGTTAACACAGAGATGCACATTAGCATTAAACGTTTGTGAAAAATAAGCATGACCTCAACCATGCATCATTATTATCATTGGAGTGGAAAATAAATCTTTAAAAATTATCTGATTTTTCACTGGCAGATTTGTATGAATCGTACACCTTCGACTTTGTTTCGGACGATGGCAACAACTTCACATCGTCCCGCTTTAACCCTGGGACTCCTGTATGTGGGACAAGTGCATTGTCCTTTGCGTCTATAAATACATAACAAACAATAAGAATGTAATTAATATTCTCTACGGGTCATTATATTATTTATACTAAACATACAACTTACAATAATTAGGTAACTCATAGGTCATGGCTTTTAAATTTCAACCAGGACTTGAAAGCATCAATTATTTTTATTCCATAAATAAGACTAATACATGATTCACTAACGTCACAAGTAGGCTTATAACATTTTCAAGATCTTCACTTTACTAGAACTCTCAGTTGTTTTCGAATCGATTGATCTTTTAATCCTTTTACAACGCCTTCATCGACATTTTGACATTTCTGTTACAGCCCTTCGGTGTTTCAAATTATATTTTTTAGACATATACCAAAGCATTAACATATCTTGCACACTATCGTGCCCACATAATCTCAGTCACCACCTGTATGCTGATGACACAGGTTTACATCTCACTTTCACAACCAAATGCACAATAATCTTTTTTGACTTTAAGTGATTGTCTTACTGATACCTTGTTTTGGATGGAATCAAGTAAGCTAAAGCAAAAACGGAATAGGGTCATCATCCGTTGTCCAGTTAAACTGCTTGGCAGTGATACATTCCCATCAGATACTGTTCGTAATCTAGGTGTTGTCTTTGATAGTGACTTCAACTTTCGCCAGCATATTTCTCAAGTATGTAAATCATGTTTCTATTATATACGATATCTCCATCGATTTCGGCGTCACATATCCATATCTACTGCTAAAACAATATCAACAGTATTGATTAGTATTCGCCTTGACTACTGAAATTCACTACTAAATAACACTGCTAAAAGAAACTTGGCTAAACTCCAACGAGTACAAAATAATTGCCTGGGACGTGTGGTACTCAGGGCGCCTCGTTTTTCTTAATCACTACCACTACTTAATATAAACAGTTTCACTGGCTTCATATTACTTTTCGAATTAATTTCGTGCTCTATCTACACGACAACCACCCTACTTGGCTAGTCTCATGCATCTTTAAAATTTCCCTAGGCAGCTCAGATCATCAATTTCACAACAACTTATTTTGCCTAAAACAAAACTTAACTTGGGCAACCGTGCTTTCTCTGTCGCTGCGCCTAGGGTCTGGAATGAACTCCCCATCACTTTGAAAACATCTGAAAATATACCTATCTTCCAAAAAAAACTCAAGATATATTTATTCCAAATTGCATTTCCACCATAAATCTTCGGTTGTCCCTCGTTCTAATAATGACTTTTGCGCGTCCCTGTTCACGATTATGCTTAATGATTGTATTTTGTTGCGCCTCTGAGCTCAGGTTCCTGAGGATATAGGCGCCACATAAGTTAATTATTATTAATATTAATACTGACTAACTGGGCAATAACGTTATGAAATAGTACTGCAGAATGAGAAGTGGTAATTACAGGGAATACAGAAAAAGATTGCTTGAAATAATATTATATTATATTACATCTTGTGGTATATTTCCATTTGTACAACATCGAAAAATTCATTAAAATTCAATCAATTAATAATTAAAAAAATACTCTGTTCTACCGGCCTGCCTCGATTATGGATATTTTTCCCGCGATTTTCGGCAAACTTCGATGTGACGTCACTGATGACTAGGAAGTGCTAAGAAACGGGTACTTTCCATTCATTCACCGCACCGTTGACAATGATATGGCCATGTTATTTCGGCTTGGTGATTTCGGTGATTAATGTGACACGCACTGAAGTATATGCCTTGTTAGGTATAGCCATAAGTATTAATTTGGGGTCATATGCGTCCATATAAATAATATAAACATAACCAACCTCAATATTGTTTAGGCCAACCTTCCACCTATTCTTTAGGCTAACTTCTCACCATTTACCAGGACAAACGACCCAATTCTTGCACACCTCACCCATAATGCCACATTGGTTAACTTATGAATATACCCATCTAGCATAAGGCGTATGTCATATATCACACACTGACTCATACATCCATAAATACGGACGAGCCAAATTAAACATATATTCCAATAGCCTTACCATCATACTGCTATATTATGTAATTGAACTTATTGCACTGGAACACATCGGCACGACTGGGACATATGCGCGCACGACTGGGACATATCAGCACACGACTGGGACATATAGCACTCGACTGGGATATATCCACACACGACTGGGTCATATCCGCACACGACTGGGACATATCCGCACACGACTGGGACATATACGCACTCGACTGGGATATATCCACACACGACTGGGTCATATATTCGCACACGACTGGGACATATCCGCACACGACTGGGTCATATCCGCACATGACTGGGACATATCCCACATACGGTATATTGAGGTAAAGTTTATTTGTACACTACGATAACAACAACAACAACAATAACACACATTAAAAAATTCCATGTATCAACAGATACTTAACATTGCGAGATTCTGCACAAACAAGATTTTAGTTTATCATTTCTTACCGATGCAAACTAGTTCAATTTACGGGTTCAAGTGTCCGATGTACGTGTTAGCTGCTTATTTTGGACACATTCTTGAAACTACTACGTGATTTGATCAATAATGAGATGCCATGCCTTAGCGTGCAGACATGCTCCACCTTCCCCGACCTTCATACCGTTGACATAAAACACCAGTTTGGTCTGGATGGTACTAGTAAGTGTCAACGGCACCATTAATTGGCGCAACGTGACAGAAACTGCCTTAATGTCGTCTAGTATAAACATCGCTGTTTGAATGACGAATCTGACCTAGACGACTCCAGAGTCCACTGCGTGGGCTAGCCATTCCAGTCCGTTCCCGAACTATGTAAGTCGTCTTCGTATCATGTAGGTGCCTTGGGGTGGCGTTACCGTCTTGTTCTCACGCTAAAAAGACAAATTTTAGCGTGAGAATCCCGAATCGATCAAAACCCACATTCTTGTCTCTCTAGCTGTTGTATTGTTGTTACCAAATAGTCAATATATGTATGAGGTACAACTGACAGTGTAATGTACTTTTAGACACACCACGCCCGTGCGCGTGATGGTTTTGGTCATTGACTCATCGCAACCACTGTGTCATCCCCGATACCATGGGCTTTTAACTTAAGTAGTAATGTTTGATGTGGCACTTTGTCAAGAGCTTTCTGAAAATCTAAGTATATAATATCTACCGGCGATCCCTCGTCTATCCACTTAGTGATTTCTTCAGAAAAACATAATATACTTGTTAAGCATGACCTCGCTTTTAGGAATCCGTGTTGAGATGAATTTAATAATTTATGCCTAATAAGGAAGTCCAACATATGGTCTTTAATTAACCTTTCTAATAATTTACAAATCCCTGACATTAAACTCGCTGGTCTGTAATTCTCGTTTCTCGAACCCTTTTTAGATAATGGATGTTTGTTTCTTTCCATTCAAAGGGAACAACTTCTTCTTTTAATGACAATTTGAACACTCTTGCCAGTAGTATACTGATTTTTTGTACTGTTTCCATTAGTAGTTTTGGAGGAATTCCATCCACGCCCGGTAATTTATTATCCTTCATTGCCTTTATTATCTTAGTTATGATTAATGATGTAACTCTATGGCGTGCAGTCAGTCTTTCACTATGTTTCATCTACCTTATGCTTCAACGTATAGCTTTACGGATTTGAAAATATGAGATCTATAAAGCTATATGTTGAAGCATAAATGTTTATCAGATATAATCTTTAACTTGTCAAAACAATAGTGAGTTTAACGGTCAAACCTGTTCGTCAGAAGGGTGAATTGAACAGTCAACCCCCCCGCCGAATTATTGGTAGGCCTAAAACCCCACCAGTTTCTTCGTCCCTGAATAGGGAGTTCTTTAACCGCTCAATAAACTAAAATAAATGCAGAGAATGAAGAAAAACATTATAACGAAGATTCAACATTACCAACATTCAACATTACCAACATTCAACATTACCAACATTCAACATTACCAACATTCAACATTACCAACATTCAACATAAGTTGCAATGTTACTTGGGGTAAGATGCTCGTGATGTAAGGTGCCCAGAGGCATCTTACCCCAGATCATAGACAGGTGGCGTGGTCAGCGGTGGTGTTGTCGGTTCGGATCTCCGGTGGAATTTGTCGTTTTTGCTAACTTATATGATAATTTACGTTGATTACTGATCGGTACACCGATCAAGTACAACACAAAGACCCAGACGGAGAAACCTGAACGCTATATGCTGAATGCAGCTAAGTAAAATCTGCACTTAGACCAGGCAGATTAAATTTGCATTTCCCGCCCTTTGGGTCAAGGCCGATCTGTGTAAACAAAGACCCTACGGCTACGGCCAACAAGGCTACCGTATGTCTTAACTGAACATAGCTTGTTAGACGCACTTGCTCGGATATCAACACCTAGCGTGACATATACATACACGCTGTCTATACATGCTATATATCCCTGCCGCATATCTTTCGTACCAACCAGGCTTTTTAACCGACGCTGAACTTTATGATATAGTCACCCTAGATCGTAACGCCTGTCGGACAAACAAGCTGATCTGAAGCTCCGTCTTATCCTGCACAAATCAGCGTCATCCATTGCACAGCTTTCACGAGTTCTTCTTGTAGCTATTCAGATTTTATATAAGTATTATTCAGATTTTATATAAGTATTATTGTCGTTTTATATAAGTATTACTTGGTTCGTAGGACGGACCTCGCCTTATATTGTTCGCGCCAGCTGGGTTCTCAGCAAACTAAAAGGCAGGGGTAGGCCCTTATAAACTATATACTAATAAGGCTACTTCAACAAGACGTTCTTTTATACCCAGTGTTGCCCTGGGGGTGAAGATCTCTTCAATTTCTTTGCACGGGCACAACGTCTTGTCACTCTGCACGCACCACTACGGTGCCTATACGGTTTTAGTGCTGTTGACCTATGCTGAGCGCGAACGGGTTTTTACAGTTTATTTTATTTTATCGTCGATGTCAAACCGTCATTTTTAGAATCGATATATTGCTATCATTTTATAGATTTTTCATAATTTGAGGACAATAGACTATAATTAAGACAATGTCTCCGCTATTTCTTTTGTGTGTTTTATTTTTATCATGTTCATTGGCTTCGAGAGGTGGTGATTTTGTCCTGTGCAAGCCACTCACCCTCCAACGGTCGGCTGTCATCTCAACATTTCCCCAACCTACGAGAATACAACATTCTTTGTCCGTTTTACACAACTTGCCATGTCTTAATCTTTGTTTTAATCGCAAGTTACTGCCAATCCCCCGCTCTACGCCTACATTTAAATTAGCAATAATTCTACTGCTAGCGGGCGACGTAAGTCTAAATCCTGGGCCTGCTGTCAGGCGTAACATTCGGTTGGCTACCACAAATGTTCGATCAATTCGGGATAAGACAGCATCACTTAGCGATTTATTAATTTCTAAAACAATAGACATTCTTGCTGTAACTGAGACCTGGCTCAGACCACATGATACAGCTGCCTGCATTGCTGACATTTCTCCTTCTGGTTATACCTTCCATCATCGACCACGTTCAGTTAGACGAGGTGGTGGTGTTGGCTTTTTGGTATCAAAACAGTTCAAAGTTAAATTACATTCGAACCATGAATACTCTAGTTTTGAATCCATTTCTGTTGAAATTTCAGATTCTTCTTTCTCCGCTTATTTCGTCTGTATTTATCGCCCTCCAGGACACCCAGCCAATTTCTTTGAAGAACTCCAGGATCTACTAGAAAATTTGACACCTATTCACTCAGAATTTTATATTTTTGGTGATTTTAATCTTCATTTGGACATACCTTCAGCAATAACAACTACCTTTAATGACATCCTGGTTTCGTTTGATTTGAAACAACATGTTACCTTTTCGACACACATACATGGCCACTGGCTCGATCTTTTCATAACTCGTTCAACTTGTTACAATATCAAAACACCTACAGTTTCGGATGGTTTATCAGACCACCACACAGTCATTGTCGATGTTAACGTTTCCAGAACTAAATTAGAATCAAAACACAATGTATTTTACAGACCTATTCATAAGATTAACATCGCTGCTTTAAAGGCTGACATCCTTAAATCCGACCTAATCATAAAACCAAAGGGACACCTATCCGATTTGTGTGGACAGTACTATCAAGTACTCAAGTCTTTACTTAACAAACATGCACCTGTAAGATCCAAATCTGTATCTCAAAAGCCACCCGCTCCATGGATGACTCCCGAAATTCTACAATCTAAAAGGCGTCGTCGTTATCTTGAGCGCGTATGGCGCAAATCACGCTCGTCTTTGGACAGGTCGCGTTATTCAAAACACTGTCACTACTGCAACAGACAAATGGCCAAAGCTAAATCGGATTATTACACAAATATGGTCTCAAATAACTCTGAAAGTCCACGTCAGCTATGGAACTGCATAAATCAAATTCTACACAGGCGGCCTGCTCCATCTCTTCCTAATCATGTTTCAATCAAGTCTCTATGTGACTCGTTCTCTAGATATTTCAATGACAAAATCAGTCTTATCCATTCTGCTTTCCCAGATCATACTTTTAGTACTGTAAACGTGGCCTCTCCACGAGTAAATTCTTTACTTGTATCATTTGAACCTGCCACAGCTGATGAAGTGAAGAAAATAATTATGTCTTCCCCAAATAAGTCCTGTGAGCTTGATCCACTACCAACCGTACTGTTGAAATCTTGTCTTGATACATTGCTCAAACCGATAACGGACATTATAAATGCATCACTGTGTTCTGGCTTGTTTCCGGATGATTTCAAACACGCCCATGTCAACCCACTTCTTAAGAAGACATCTTTGTCTAAAGAAGATCTAAACAGTTATAGACCTGTTTCCAATCTCAGCTTTATTTCCAAAATACTTGAGAAAGTCGTAGCAAGCCGTCTAAAGTCTCACATCAGCTCAAATTGCTTATCTAATGTGTCACAATCAGCTTACAAAGAGTTTCATTCTACAGAAACTGCTCTCTTAAAAGTACACAATGACGTTACCTTAAACATTGACAAAGGAAAAGTAACAGCACTTACCTTGCTGGATCTGTCTGCCGCCTTTGATACCATAGATCACAGCATCCTTATTAAACGTTTATCATTGTGGTATGGCATATATGGCACAGCTCTGAACTGGTTTTTATCATACCTAACTGGTAGACACCAAACCATAAAGATTGCAAACTGTTTCTCGGCCGCACTCCCCACTTCGTGTGGTGTCCCCCAGGGTTCTGTTCTGGGGCCTTTGCTGTTCACTCTTTACACTACGCCACTCAGCTCTGTTATCCAAAATCATAACTTGGACCACCACCTTTACGCAGATGATACACAGATCTACATTTCTTTGGCTACCTCGGATACAAATCGCTCCCTAAATCAGCTCAGCGATTGTCTCCAGGATATCTCCCTCTGGATGACTGACAGCAAATTAAAGTTAAACGCAGACAAAACTGAATTTCTCATCATTGGTACTCCAAAGCAGTGTGGCAAACTTGATGTTTTTTTCCCGACATGTATCCTGAATCAAACTATCATACCAGCAGCCTCAGCGAAGAATTTGGAAGTCACCTTTGATAAGAATTTCAACTTTAGACAACATATTTCTCAAACGTGTCGTTGCTGTTTTTATCATATCCGTGATCTTCGCCGTATTCGCCAGTATATGTCACTTTCTGTCGCAAAAACTATTGCAACAGCTCTTGTTAGTAGCAGACTTGATTACTGCAATTCCCTCCTTCATAATATTGCTATCAAGGATATTACAAAACTTCAACGTGTTCAAAATTGTCTGGCTAGGGTAGTTACACGATCTCCTCGTTTCTCTCGCTCAGTGCCACTTCTAAAATCATTGCATTGGCTCCCTGTGCGATATCGCATTATTTTTAAGATCTGTACAATTACCTATCAAGCCCTTTCAACCAAACAACCTGCATATTTACATTCAATGCTCACTCCAGCAAGACAGCCCAGACAGCTTCGGTCGACTGGTTCTGGTTTACTTTCTGTTCCCAGAGTTAAGACAAACGCTGGAACTCGAGCTTTCTCGGTTGCCGCACCAACTCTGTGGAATTCACTCATCGACAGCGTAAAATCAGCAAGAAATATAGCTTCATTTCGCCGTAATCTTAAAACCTATCTTTTCAAAATGGCCTATCCTCCTTAGCTTCTTGGCACCTCCATCCATCTGTTGACGACTTTTTGCATTGTATATGGTCACGAGAATGCCTAATCCTTTGGTTTTGTTGCGCCACTGAGCTCGGATTTTCCGAGGATATTGGCGCTAAAGAAGTCCTTTTATTATTATTATTATTATCTTACCACAGCCCTGTAACTCAACTTTCTCATATTATCACTCACTTGTTTGTAGCATGAATGCAAGGAAAATGCATTAAAATGTTATATTAAGATATTAATTGTTGGGGCTGGACACTAACAAATAAAATATTTGTCCCACCATTGTGTAAAGAAATTATACAAAAAGACAAAAGCTCGGAATACTGAACATACAAGTTGATTTCAATAATGCCTGTAGTTCAGAGTTGTCCCCCAGAAGGCACCAAATGACGCGAACACGAAAACTACATGGTGGAGACAGCCTGAACTAAAATATGGCGAAAAGCCATCTTACCCAGCGGCATCTAAGCCCACTTTAACCTATGCAATAATTGTTTACCCTCCCCCTCCTTGTGAAACCTGCCACACGGAGGTATGGGTTACCCGTATCTGATACGGATTTTGGCGATTTTTGGAGTTATATGGCCTTACTCCATTTTGATACGGATTTCTATTAAATTTACGGAAAATCTTTATATGGCCACATGATTTATTTGTATGCGTCACAAATCCATATAACATTCATATCAGACGAAAAAAATAACGTTTGCTGTAATGAAATAATCGTTTATTGTTAGACGGTGATTTAGTTCATTGTAGCGCGAAATAGATGGCGCGCTCAACCTGAAGTCGAACGATTGTCCAATGAAAGTGCATCTGTTCAAACTTCCCAATTTGATTAGATTTCAAGATGGCTTCTCTTGTGAAAAGGCGAAAGTGCACTGGAAAGTTCCAAAACGAGTGGTTGGAGAACCAGTGAGAAAGTTTTGCTGAATGATTGTGCTAAGCAAAGCAGGCGAACAGTATACGCAATAAAAGAACTACGTTGCTATACTATTATTATTATTAACTTCAAACAGCCCCGTCTATGACTTACATAGGAATGGTTTATTTCAGAGTTTTCGTTCTCTAGAGTTAGTGAGTCCACGACAGGTTTCTCTCTACATGGGATATTTCATGTGCCATGGCATATACACCAGGTATAGAAGGAACCAACAGCTTTTAGAGTATCTTCAGAAAGACACGGACAAAGTGATTGAAATTGCCAAAGCTTCGAAACGTCGGAAGTGGAAGACAAGTACCATCCACTCGACCGACCGTCGGGTGCTCTAACCATTAGGCCACCGTGCAACTAATTTGTAGATGACCCCTTACGTAAGATACAGGTCATCCTATAACAGCGACGCAACGGTTCGTGCAAACACATCTAAGTAAAGGCGTTTTTACAAACGCAGTACATCACGTCGTAGTTAAGATGGCGTCGTCGACAGTGCCGGTGAAAAGTGATGCGATGCAGACCAAGCTGGTGTTTTATGTCAACGGCAGGAAGGTATTTCAGTGCTTGTTGTTGTTGTTGTTGTTGTTAGCTGCGTCAGTATTCTTGATTAACAGTTTTATTAAAATTATCATTGTCTGAGGTGACATTTACCACTTGGTAGTCACACTCTGATTGTGACCTTTGCCAGTTATTACTGTCTAAGGTGACCTTCGCCGGTTTACTGTATCCAGCGCGATGCGCGGTATCGCGTTGGTGCGCTGTGCGACGAATACAGTAAACGCGCTGGCAGTTGAAGCAGACAAGTTTTAATGTGATCGATTAGTTTGGAAAAAGACATTTTCGCGAAAAGACGCCACTTCACTACAGACATCATGAACCGTTCGACCACTTTCCTGTGGTGATTAAGGATTATTAAGAACTAGCAAAACTGCCCATTCTCCGGACGGGATAACTTGGTAGTTCGATCGTGTTTGCAAGCTTTCAAGATGCACGACATTACTACAAAAACTATATCTATTTATGCCAGTGGTGGATGTAGGCTTGTTGGCGGGGGCGGGGTCTCAGTCAGTCGTAGTCATATGTCGTTCTACTTACGAACCGGGGAGGGGGAGGGTGGGTTGACACGAGTCGTTCTATCCACATAAGGGTTAATATTAGTAGTCTGCTAATACTTCTGTCTTTACATTGATACTAATTCCAATGTAGGCCTATATACGTTGTCCTTTACCGTTATATTTACCATCGACACAGGGGCGTCTTGAGACTCCTAAGAACCCCTAGATCCCCTGCTGTATGCCTTGATACGTGGTGCTGCCAGTCAATATCTTGATGGCTTATTTCCAACTCTCAAAATTCCGACGTAATTATGGCAGTTAAACCAAACCATCCTTACAATACAATGCACCGCTCGAAAATAATATATTACGGAACTGATTATAACATTATTTATTTACGAAAAAATCAATTACGTGCATTTACAATTTCCGTTGATATCACACATTTTTATTTTTCACTTCTCCAGAAAAAAAACAGGTCATTGTGGACATAATATATACTATAGTACACCTGTAATGGAATTTATCCCCAAATTAATCAAGGTTATAAATAATATAAATAAATAAATAATATGTGTCTGTAAAAACTACTACTAAATACAGACACTGCATTATATTAGAATAAATGATAATTTAATAAACATAAACTATACTAAATATTGTCATTCACTTCTTATGACTAGCAGATCAATAAAACAAAGTAATGACTTTAATACACATTTCATTGTGATTTTTATTTGTGAAATAGTTAGTCGTTGAAAGTAACATTATGTTTGATTCTGACGTTTTGCGCGCATTTCCCTGGGCCTGTCCTGGCATAGGCAACATTGTCCGCCCCACTCTTCGTCTCTGGGGCGAAAGTCGACACCGGGTTTTACTAACTCGCCAATTTGGGCTTTCAGTAGCCAAATGGCTACGGAACTAATAACTTAAGTTTTAAAATCGATACACACTAGCCGTTTCACATATGTATTCCGTGACATACCACCGACACTTAGGCGTCAAGAAACTGAAGAAATGTGCTCCAAATAATTATTTATGAGTACATTTATCGGTCACACAGAAAATATTTCATAAATAGCCGCCATACTGTGCACGTGATGTTGCCTTTGGGTCACATGATCAAACGCGATTTCTTGTAGAATGAGGCCAGAATGGGCCAGCAGCACAGACATAATTAAAACACCCGTTAGTAAGTTAGTAGTTTAGTTTAGTTAGTAGAGGCATTATTAATGATGTAACTCTATGGCCAGCAGACGGCAATTCTTAACGTGACCTTATATAGATCTATGGAAATCCCGTTTGCTATTCTCGCTCACATCAACATCCGGTTATATATAAACTTTGATAAGCACATGCGTTCTAACAAAGGGTAATAATTTCACACTTTTACATGCTTATTGTCAGGTAACTTTAGTGATATACATATAAGAATGCATACAGACATGAAAGACATGTTTTTTGCTCTGTTTATGGCGTTTTTGTAAGGTTTCACGTTTCATGAAAATACTTAAGCTTTTGATGAACGAGATTTTCGCCCCTACTACAGCAACAGCCAGATAGAAAAATATTGTAGGGCGATTGACTTTGCCTAGTCCTGGCACGGACAAGAAAAATCTATGCTATTCTCATATCATTCCAAATCGAACCTCCAAAGTTCAATATCACAGCCAAATATCACATTAATCAGAACATCTTGGCACATTATACTGTCAATCGGATTGTCTGCCTCCTTAGCTTTACCATAAGTAAATATCCTTCAAAAATAGTCGAACTCTACGATTCTCGCAACTCCGTCCGCCATCTTTGCTTTGGTGTTTCCCTGATATTCCCCAAGATACTCTGATGTCATCCAATATGAATTATCCGAAGGGCGTCGATGTTACAAATGCCAGGGCAGGGATATAATCTACCCCAACATTAGTGGGGGCCAGTAGGACCCCACTTTCCAGAATCTTGGGGTTAGCCATTAAAACTGGGGACCAAGACGTGTGTAAAACACCATATTTTTGGCCACATTTCAGGGGCCAGCCAGTCCCCCAGTTTCAGAACAATTGGGGTTAAGGAAGTGAATCTTGGGCCCACGGACTGCCGCTAAATTCGAACCCTGCAAAGGTTTCCCTTTCATGTGCGGACTTCGCGTTTGCCTTGGCAGCGATATGTCGCGGGCAATGAAGAAGTAGTTTGTCATAATTAAATTTTATATCGATTTAGCATAGGTTAGTAAGAACTGTAACATGCATCAATAATATAGTCCTACCCAGCCGTGACCGCTGGTATGAAATGATTGGATGGGGCGATAAATGCGCATTTTGAATCGGGGGACATCGATAAAAAGGTCTGCTTTCTGGTTATAGTGATATTCCAGAATAAAGTTATTTAATTCAATTTAATCAACACCAATGAATATCAGGCACAAGTCAATACAAGATGGAATTCATAAAAGGTAAGAATTTAAAACCACTGCCGGTACCAATGTATTGCTAATTTGGAAGCCAAACGAACTAATATACCATTGTAAAATATTATGGTATACCATACATTACCATACATAATAAATGAAAAACTATGGTATTCCATAGTTGGTCTACGATGATTTACCGTGGTATTCCATGTTACATTTTCAAAAGGGTGCATTTAACCACTGCAAAGAAAATCGTTATAAATTTGTAAAGATAAAACAAACATAAAGATATGTACTCAACTACTGAACAGAATGATAAACAGACCCTTCACATATGATGAAGTGCAGCTACTTTACCAAAACAAATAGGCATGTGGTATTGTTAATGCCCTCATGGAAATATACCTCCGTGGCAGACCATTGTAAGTCATGGCAGTCCATACTTTGTCATATATTGTGTATGGGTAATATATTGTGTACCATGGCTTACCTGTTTCAAGAAACCATGGTATACCGTGGTTTACCATGGTATTCCATGGTATGTTATACCATGGTAAAATATCATGGTATACCATGCCTTTTAGAGACAGGTAAACCATGGTAACATGGTAAAATACCATTGTAAAACAAGGTGTCTTGACACAGGTAAGCCATGGTGTTTTGAAACAGATAAACCATGTTAAAACACCATGTCTTTTGAAACAAGTAAACAGTTAACCATGGTATGCCATACATTACCATGGCTTACCATAAAGGCAATAGCACATGTCTTTGTGTTTCTGAGCTTGCTAATTAGTTTGTTTCTAAGCTTGCTAATTGCTAATGAAAATAACGGAGCATCTCTCCAGTGATGATAAAGTGGAAAGTGCATAGTGTATCATTATATCTGTAATACTCTATAGTAGTGCAATTCATGATTTGGATACAGCTATGTCATAAAACTACGAAACATTTCCCGGTCAGCACTTTGCGTATGGGTAATCTCCTTTTCATAAGGGTACATTTAACCACTGCAGTAATAATTGTGTCAATATAGAACAAGCATACATATATGCACTCAACTATTGAATAGAATAATAAACAGACCCTTCACACATGATGCAGTGCAGCTACTTTACCAAAACAAAAACAAATAGGCATGTTGTATTGCTAATGCCCTAATGGAAATATACCTCCATGTAGACCATTGTAAGTCATGGCATTCCATGTTTTGTCATATATATTGTGTATTATGGTTTACCTGTTTAAAAAACCATGGTATACCGTGGTTTACCATGGTATTCCATGGTATGTTCTACATGGTAAACATGGTAAAATATGGTATACCATGCTTTTTAGAGACAGGTAAACCATGGCAACCTGGTAAAATGCCACGGTAAACCAAGGTATACCATTGTGTTTTGAAACAGGTAAACCACGGTGTTTTGAAACAAACAAACATGACCAAGTGGAGATTATGGTATGTTTTACCATTAAAATGTCATTGTATACCATTTTAGAGACAGGTAAACCATGAGAACCTGGTAAAATACTATGGTAAACCAAAGCATACCATGGTGTTTTGAAACAGGTAAACCATGGTAAAATGCCATGTTTTGAAACAAGTAAAAAAGTTAACCATGGTATGACATACATTAACATAAATAATATATGACATAGCATGGCATACCGTGGCTTACCATGGTTAACCACGATATACCATAGCATAGAGTGGTGTATCGTGGTATATTTTCATAAAGACTTTAACAATAGCACATACCTTTTTGGTTTTAAGCATGCTTATTTGTTTGTTTGTAAGCTTGCTAATTGCTAATGAACATAAAGCATATTTTCCAGTGATAAAACTATACAAAAATCACGATCAGCACTTTGCAGGTGGGTAAACCCCCGTGGCATAAACATGCAACTGGTACTGCAGTTTCTGGGTTCATGGTTTGGTTTAATATATTATTTGGTGGAAAGATAAAACAAAAAATTCAGACCAGTGTCAGTTTCGATCCGGCATTTCCCAAAAATTAAAGCCAAACTTAGGCGCTATACCAATCGGCCACAACATATACCACTCAGCCACAACATAAACCACGACATTTCCCAGTGGGCACACGACGTCTTTTAGTGGTCATATTTTGGTCGTGTTGACGACGTCTCAAAATGACGTAAAACGACGACTTTTACACGTTTGGAATTGGGATGATTCGCCCAAAATTGACATACAAGCACCACACTGCGCCAATGTAAAGCTGAAATGTTGCCATTCAACATGATGTCCATACACCTACCTCCATAATGCCAAATTCTATTTTACGGTCCGGTCACACACAAACACACACACACACACACACACACACACACACACACACACACACACACACACACACACACACACACACTTACGGGAATTTTTCTGCTATGGGCCACGTGGGCGCATGAATACATGGCTACTTTTTCTAAACATTGACGGGCATCGCACATCGGGCCGTTTTAAAAGAGCTGGAGGTACATGATTTTCACAAAACTTGGTCAGCATGTCAATGAAGACAGTTGCTGTGACCAATTTTCTGATTTGTTGATGGTCACGTTTTCTTATAGTCAGACAAAACGTTAGCATAGCCACCGATGCAATTTTCTACTGTGGTCTGGCTCTTGCAACGCGGACAGCTATTTCGGGACCGTGAGTGAAGCACGTCGTGACGGTTGACCAATCCCATGCACGCTTCACTGACATGAACGGCGCGACGCGATGCGGTGACTGACCAATCCCATGCACGCTTCACTGACATGAACGGCGCGACGCGATGCGGTGACTGACCAATCTCTTGCGCGCTTCACTGACATGAACGGCGCTTCATAGGAAATAATCGACCACTGGCCACCATCGTTTACGGCAGAGACATTTACATGCACTAGCATGTCACGTATACACAGTGAGACGACTGTATATATACAGACGACGGTACCAATGTACAGCTGTGTGTGTGTGTGTGTGTGTGTGTGTGTGTGTGTGTGTGTGTGTGTGTGTGTGTGTGTGTGTGTGTGTGTGTGTGTGTGTGTGTGTGTGTGTGTGTGTGTGAGTGTTTCGTTCTAGATGTATGCATAATTTTGGTATTTCAATTATTGTAACAGTGTATATATTATAATTTGAGATAGTTTGATAGGTAACCTGACAACTTACTGTGAATATAGCTATAGTAAAAGCTTAATTCTTGTAATTTAACTGATCTTCTATTTTCAGTATTTCAATTTGTTTAAATGTATATGTGTTTGAATTATATATGTTATATATATATATATATATATATATATCTCTCTCTCTCTCTCTATATATATATATATATATATATATATATATATATATATATATATATATGATTGTAGTTTCAAATGGTTACTTTTTGTTAATTGTTTTTGTTAACTCGTTCAAGGTTTTTATTCGAACTGCCCTTTTTGAGTTATCATTATTGTACTACCCTTTCTACAAGAACCATAAATATATGAACGGGACATCATGGGACAACTGACCGGGGCACCATGACAATGTCCATGGTGCCCAGACCATAGTGCCCCAGTTTGTCCACCGATCTGTGTCATAGCCCATAGGCGTCTTCCCAACTAACACCTTTCTTCGGATAAATAAATGTTGTAACGATATTACACGGCGTTTTATTTTTATACAGAAATACACCACACTTACAAATTTTATTTACATGCGTCTGAAAAGCAATTTATGACATAACTCGGAAACATAACAATAGCATACATTTGGTGACCTCACATACTATAATTAAAAGTGCAAGTGACCAAACAATCAAATGGCCATGGTGCCCCAGTGGCTATTGGGCCCCAGTGGCCATGGTGCCCCATTGGGCATGGTGCCCCAGAGGCCACGGTGCCCCAGTGGGAATGGTTCCAGTGGGCATGGTGCCCCATGTCTCCCCTACACACGTGTACAGCTGTAGAACATTACCAGTTTCACTTAATTGCTCCACACGTGCCCAAACACGTGAATACACGTGAATAAACGTACATCTTGAGATGCACATAGCACCATGACCATTTGATTGTTTGGTCACTTGCACTTTTAATTATAGTATGTGGTGTTACCTAATGTATGCTCTAGATATACAAAACACACGCAGACGACATTGACGCAGATGCCACAACAAATTCCGAGTGATGTCATAAAGTGCTTTTCAGACATACGTAAATACCCGTTTCCCTTGTAAATTAAGTAAATTAAGTGGTTTCTTGTAGTGACATAATGAAGATCGTAAGTTAGCCTTCCACATGTTACGAATGAGAGGAAGCGATCATTTCAAATGGACCTTAACTTTTGGAAGGAATGGAATTAACTTCCACTCGTCACAGAACAATTAAAAATTCGATCTTGAAACAATTACATTGGATGTATCATGTAGGACATTTTGATTGCGTAGATCGAAAAAGAACTGGAAACAGGCCTTGGACATAATAAATGGTTTGTCACCTCAATATCTGCCCCGGGCCCACCTTGGCGTCAAGTGGTCGGAAGTTTATTTATACAGGCTAACCTGGCCTGAAGGCCGACACGATCCTGCCCAAGATGTACGATAGGTGGACAATGATAGATGGGGGAATTGCGCTGGTATTAATTAAGGGCCAGTAGCTTAGTCAGTCCACGCGACAAATTCGATTCGTTGTAGACGGCACTGGTTTGGATTTGGTTTGGTGTATTGGCTCTTTTTCATAACTTGGCCGCCCATTGCAACTCATCGAAGGTATGTATTGCCTTTTTATACGTATTTCGGTGGTCATGTAGGAATAGGAATTGCAGTTTTCACAAATGGATCACTTGTAATAATTACAAAATATCTTGTAAAACATTTTGTTGAGAAATTGTTTGTCTTTTTCCTAGATTATGTCACAGCGAGCGACAACACCACAATGTCTGAAGTCTAAAATTGCATATATTGCAATATTCCAAGTATTGCGCCCATGCCTGAATATCATAGGACTTCATGAAATCACATGCCATGATGACTGAACTTTAATCAGATATGTGTACATTTGATAAAGACACTTACCGCCTTTGTAAAGGTATACTACTAACAGAATGTGCCATTGAATTTTATGTTAAGAATATAAGACTTGCATCCTGCCATTCTATGTGCATTAAGCGCTAGCATTAGTTTTTGTGTACAATGTTTCATAACCTTTTATCAAACATGACATGTTTTGTTGAAGCTGTGTACACTTTTTAATAAATAAATTGTGATGACACATTATCAAGTTGTTTCCAATGACGTATGTGTGTGTGTAGTAGAATTACTAATATAAAATTTGTCAAGTTTATCTGTAGCCTTGATGTGGTATATTATGTATAATTGTCATCAGTTGTTGGAGTTAATGATGAATATTTCTCATATCAAGGATGTCTTGAGTATGACGTTTCTTAGCTTTGTATTCAACCAAATTAGACATATTTTGACGTATAAAAGACACAGTGAATTAATCATTGTGGGATTATAATATTGATATAATATAATAGTTTTTTTAATATATCAATTTAATATTTTCTTTCAATTCGGCATAGGCGTACCAGCATGCTAACTGTATCAAGCACGCTAGCCCGCGTCACGCTAGCGCCTTAATGCGCTGAACACAGTAAGCCACCTTCACCAGTTGTCTCAGTCTGAGGTGACCTTTACCAGTTATCACAGTCTCAGGTGACGTTTACCAGCCTGATAAGACCTTTATCAGTTATCACCGTTTGGGGTGACCTTTACCATAGTCTAAGGTGACCTGTACCCGTTTCAACAAACAGTCTGAAGTGATCTTTATCAGTAATCATAGTCTGAAGTGACTTTTTCCAGTTATCACAGTCTGAGGTGACATTTACGAGTTATCGCTGTCTGAGGTGACATTTACGAGTTATCGCAGTATGAGGGGACTGACGAGAAATTTACCAGTTATTGAAGTCTGAGGTAATCTTTACCAGTTATCACAATCTAAGGTGACCGTTACCAGTTATCACAGTCTGGGGTGACCTTTACTGGTCAGTCATGATGAATTCGTCGGACAATTGTGATGAATTAATTTATTCGTGTAGGTGGTGGAAAATAACCCGAACCCTGAAGAATTGTTGGGGAAATATCTCAGGAATGAGTGTATCCTTTGAATGTACCTGATTTACATAAATGTGAGTAATTATTTTTATAGTTTAAACATTTAAAATATCAAACACGTTGGCAGCGTACTACTGTCTTCTTACATACATGTGTACATTTTTTAAGGTTTCTGATGCAGGCAAAATGCAAGACCTGCTCCGCCCATATAAACAAGTTTGAATCTTAAATTTTATATATAATATTAAATTAAAAATAATAAGAACACTTTCATCTAACAACAATAATCATAATGAGCTTTAAAACTTCCCCGGGCATAGCAGCCAAAAACGCCCAACCCCGTTTTTTATGTCCCGACGTGTTGTTGATCGTAGCATCGTCTGTTGTCAGTTTGGACTTTTTTGTTTACTTAAAATGTATTTGTGTTTTCTTCAATATTCTCCAAAGTTCGTTCCAATTGTAACACAGCAATTTTAACAGTATATTTCAGTCACAAATTCAGCGGTTGTTGAGATGCGTGACATAAAGCACAATTGGTGACCGTCTTAAGGTAAACCATTTGTCAAAAAATGTTGTCCGCATAAACCTTCACACTGCCCATACGAGATCAACCTTAAGGCTACTTTGACAGTGGAAAATAGGTGCTTAACTGTATTTATGTGAAACTGATGACTGGATCCTAAAGGTTGCATCAAGTAAGATGTCCTAAATTGTCAGAAATTGCTTTGAGTAAAAACAATTAAAAGATATGTTGCACGGTATGTTTAGAGATTGGACACTAGTGGTGTTTTTCCTTGAGCCAAGTTGTAGTGAGACTGGTCGGGACAAAGAAAGCATGTGGCCAAGGTGGATGCGGAGCCTGCACTGTGATGGTGTCTCGTATTGACAGGCAGACACACAAGATCCAGTATCCTTAACTACATTTTCATCTATTTTCAGGTTTTGGTATTTTGTACACATTATGGAATGTTGATGCGTTTACTAATGTCTAACCTTCAGCCTGAAAGTGTGTGTTTTTATTATGTAACAATGTATATTTTTGTGTTTAAATATTTAGTGATGGTTAGTTTACATTGTGATAAATATTGAGTTGGTTCAATGTTTCAGTTTAATTTTATATTTTATTTTATTATTAATTTGTTATTCACTTTTGCTGAAGATATCCTAAATGTCCTAAGCTCTTTATATACCATGTGAATCAGCTGGATTTTAATGAAAATTAATATCAACTGAAACATTTTATTTCTCAATGTCTACTTTAACTGTATCCAGACATTATGCAATCAATTCCTGCATCACCCCAATATGTTCTGTGCATGGACTCGCTGTCACCACTGTGGAGGGGGTTGGCAGTCGTCATGGCAACATTCACCCTGTACAGGTAAACATTGTGTTGTAGACAGTGACTTTGTGAGTTTCCAGACAGTTGCTCGCTGCACTACAAGTTTTCCTAGCTAAAGAAATGTTGTATTGTTTTTATAGTTGTGCTTGGTCACGTGTGCTTCATTTCCGTACAAAACCACCAGGTTGCACAAAACCATACAATTATATTTAATATTTTTGTATATTACTTTTGCACATATAATAATTGTTGCAATTCTTTGCTGAATTCAATTTGTATAGATTTGTGCCATTATGTCATTATTGTTATTATTGCTATATACTACAAATTGGAAGCAGGCATTGAAGTGTTCTAGTTTAACCAGACAGTATTACACATCCCTCCACATGCCTGTCTTGTAATCGGGGGTGATTTCAATGCTCAAGTCTCAAATGGTTTTTCATACCACAGCAACATTAACAGAAATGATCAGCTTCTTGATTTCATACATGAGCCCAACCTCCTGATGACCAACACTCTCTTCCGAAAACCAAAATCAATACTTGACTTTCCCAGCACCACATAAATTTAAATCTCAAATGGATTTCATTCTGTGCGGGATAAAGTGGAGAAACAGTATCATGGATTCACAAGCACACTCCTCTTCCCTTCCGGAGAAGAACTCAACCAGGCCCAGACTTAACTGGGATGCTATCACAACGAATCCAGATGTAGACTCTCACATGGAAAATAAAATTTCAACTGGTTGGGAGGCATTAGAAAGAACCCAGACCAACTCGTACAAGGGCAATATTGATATACGCAACAACGCAGGCTCGGCCATCCTACCACCTCAAGAAGCTTTCAAAGACTAGTGTTCAGTATACAAATTAAGTAAATGCAGCATGTTGTAAATAGTGCACAACTTGGATCCACAGCGCAAACAACACATTGCACCGCGTATAATGAAACCCTGGAGAAGCATTATAATGACAATCTCGGATCATTTCACAATTGCCAGTTGATCAATGCTCTTCATAATGCCTGGAAGTTAGTGAAACAACTTCCTGGAAAGAAATCAAAACCCATCTTTATACAAGGGGAAGATCGTTTGGATGCTTGGAAAACTCACTTCAAGCGACTGCTCTCTTCACATAAAACGAGAACATCCAACCATCCGATGATCAGATCTATGATACCTACCCCTACATTGATACCAATATCTTCTCACTAGCAGAAGTCATCATTGCTATCAAATAAATAAAATTTGACAAAACCCCAGGACTAGGTGGCATTCCTATCTACCCAAGTTAAGGAAAGATTTATTGAACTTCTGAAACAAAACATACTTAGGCTACTAGAATGAGGGCCATCAGGTATCGCACCAATACATATGAAAGGAGACCCTTCCTGAAAACTATCACGGAATTAAGTCTCTAACACAGACTGCTGCAAAGGTCTTTAATCGACTCTTGCATACCAGAATTTGTCCTGAAATAGAAAAGATATTGTGCCCAAATCAGAATGGAGATCTTCAGCTTCACAGATTCTTGCTCTTAGACGCATCATCGAGGAAATGAGAAACTAACAGAAAGAGGCTGCCATTATCTTCATCGACATCAAGAAAGCATTTGACTCTGCAGAAAGAAACAAATTGTTCTTGATTGTTCATGCATATGGCATCCCGGAGAAGTTCGTCAAAGCTATAGAGATAATGTATGAACACACATCTGCAGTCGTACTAACTCCCGAAGGGGAAACTAAGCATTTTGAGATTAAAGCAGGAGTTCTCCAAGAAGACCCTCTCGCCCCATCTTGTTCATCACTGTCTAGGACTACACTCTAAGAACTGCGATTGATGACAGAGAAGGACTAACTCTCACAAGATGCTGAAGCACCAGACATCTAGCTTGTCATATCTGTGATCTGGATTACACTGATGACATCGCTCTGTTCGCTGAAACGATACAGAAGTAGAAGTTTTACTCCATCAGGTGGAAAGTGCTTATAAATCTTTCTCAATCCATGCAGAACGAAGTGCCTGGTATATAATACCATGTCGTCCAATAAATTAAAATTGTGTAGTGTTTCATACTATGTACAGTGTATCTAACAGGTGAACATAAATAAATAACATTTACAGGCATTTGTTCTGTAATCAGGAAATGATTCTTAGAATCATGAAGGTTCATTGTAGTAGTTCAATGTCAGAGTTCATTGTAGTAGTTCAATGTCAGTGTTCATTGTAGTAGTTCAATGTCAGGGTTCATTGTAGTAGTTCAATGTCAGGGTTCATTGCAGGAGAGATTGGCCTTGAGCCATGGCACACAATGTGGATTCTGCACCCCCGGGATGGTGATGTCTACGTACGCCCTCCTCCGCTCACACCCCCTGCCTTCTGTGACCCAGATGGAGAGAGCGTTGGAAGGTATGTACGCAGAAAAAACATACACCTGTGATTTACCTAAAATAAGCACATAATACATGTTTATATCTGACTCAAAATCTAGTGTAAATAGTAAATAAACAGATTGTTGGAATGATGGATTTTCATAAAGAAGAAATGGGGTTTCATGATATAATGAAAACTTGGTATCCTTAAAAGCATACTCTGGGGACATTAACAGTGGACCACTGTATTTTTCTATTAGATATACCTAATTTTGTATCTCTCATTTCTTTAATAATAATCATTTATATTTATTTTCAAGGCAACCTTTGTCGCTGCACCGGCTATAGAGCTATACTGGATGGATTCAGATCCTTCACAAAGGTGAGCTGCTTCCTCAGTTGTGTGGCACATCTAACTTTCTCTCTATAATGGCCAATCTTTCAGTTAGTGTGCAACCTTTCACATATATTTCTCTGATGTTCACCACGATGCACAGTATGTTAAGTGATGTTTATCTGATGTTCACCAGAAGACGCATTGTGTTACATGATGTTTCTATGATATTCACCAGGAGGCGCAGTATGTTACATGATGTTTATCTGATGTTCACAAGGATGAGCAGTATGTTACATGATGTTTCTCTGATGTTCGCCAGGAGGCGCAGTGTCAAATGGGCGATGCTTGCTGTAAACTACAGGAGAAAAATGAGGACGTGTCCAGTGAGGTGACACATTACTAACTAACTGATAAGAATATATTTCTATTACAAATAACGAGTAAACATTCATAAAACTAGGTTGTGATACATTATCTCTAAGATGCTATAATTTAGGATATTGGAATAAAGCAGTGAATAATGCAGTGTTCATGAGAACCCTGTAATGTATAGATAGTAGTTACACGGAGAGTTTCCATGTTGATGTATTAAGACTATAATGTAATATGTAGAGCAGTGGCAATGTATGCAGACCACACCAGACCCCACAGTAAATCTTCACAGAAAACTTAACAACTGTTTTTTGACCAAACAGCTGAAACATAAATTGGAAGCACATTTAAAGAAGCAGATACAGGATGACCTTTGAACTGCTTCAGACATCTGTGGGCACGAAGGAATACAGTGAATATTTGCCATACCATCCCACGCAAGAACCCATTTTCCCAAGTGAATTGCAAGTAAATATATCTCTAAGATCATGCAATCCAAAAATTCACCTGCACAATATATTTGTGTTACATACTGTAGTAGGTCTAGGCAATTGTGGCATAAGTTCAATCTACAAACAGTATTATTGAGGTAATAGAAAGCATCAATAAGATATATTCCTTTATGTAAAGCAGGCTTTCATTAAATATACGATATTTCATGACGCATTTCATTTCCCCTAAAGGTCTTCAGATGTGTAATGGTAATCTAAGAATATGTATACATGCATGGTAGGTACTCAAAGAAGGTAGTCATAGTAAGTAGGTAGTCAAAGTAAGTAGGTAATCAAAGTAAGTAGGTAGTCAAAGTAAGCAGGTAATCAAAATAAGTCGGTAGTCAAAGTAAGTAGGTAATCAAAGTAAGTAGGTAGTCATAGTAAACAATTTAAATAACACTGATTTGTTGAAATATTCCTGACGATGCTCTACATGACTGAAGCATGAATGCTGTGTTTGCAGCTATCCACACAGTTGGATGAAGAGTATTTGATGTTTATCTCGGAGAAGGCCACGTGGTATAGACCAACAACCCTCAAGCAGCTGCTAGAACTGAACACAACTCACCCTGATGCCAAGTTGATTGGTGGAAACTACGAGAAAAGTGAGATTTGTCTTGGCTGTCTGTCACTGCTTCTCTTTCACTTGGGTGTAAATGTTTTTTTTATATTTTATATATTGCGTGTTACTGTAGGTTTTACATTCCAAGTACACATGGGTCATGTCTGTCGGCATCTGATATACATGTTGTTTTAGTTGAGCAATCTTAATGATGAACTAATTTGGCTGTTCATGACTTGGTATATATATACTTAATATGCAAAATTATGTGATTATTAAGAATATCACGACAATAGTTTACTAGGAAAACCTTACTGAACACACATCATCTTAATTTCATGGGCCGCGCCATACTGTTAGATAACAATACGTCACGACTGTCTTAATCTGGCAATATTCGCTCGTCAAATTAAACTATATTTGTATAAACATATTACTATACTTGCCAATAGGATATGTTATGCTGTTTGCATTCAAACTCAACTTATGTAACAAGTCTTGGTCTTTGTTTACTACACTAGTCTTTTTTCTGTCAAAACAGAATGTTTGATTGAGACTTTGCTTTGGTTCTGTGTATACAAGTAGAGTTTAATACATTGCAAGAAGTCTAGGTAATCCCATTTCATAGAAGTACACATGCGATTATAGGTCACGCAGGTTAACATTCAACCCTCGGTCAACTGGAAAAAAGACCAGAATCTCCCACTTTTAGAACATATTCTGAATAAACCACAGGCGTGATATTATTGATTTTAGTTGCACATGGTTAGTTTTTATTAACACGTACACAGCCCAAAAACCACGACTGTTGTTTTGCTTTCAATTAAGAAAATTGGAGTCAGCCAGATATTTTAATAATGTTTTCTATAATAATGTTTTCAGTCGTGGGGTTTGACCGTCAACCCAGGTTCATCATTGATTCATCAAAGGTGCCAGAATTGAAAGAGATCAAAGTGACCGATCAAGGCTTGGTGTTTGGATCTTCTGTGACCCTCAGTGAGATGGAAGAGGTCCTTCAAGAGACCATTGAACAGCTCCCAGGTAGATGTGACAAGTACATTGTCCAATACATAGTTCAGACATGTATAACACGAACCATCACGGCTTTGATGTAGATGCACGACAAGGAAAACCTGTTTCTGGAGAAGAAAGTAGGCAATGATAAAAATACATTCATCAGTCGCGATTGTTGGAATTACCTTCTTTAGTAAAGTCGTCTTAAAGGAAACAATCAAGCATAAAGCAAAAGTAGAGATCATGACAATGAAGAAACCATATATAATTATCAAAAACACATGTAGCTCAACTTAATAATATATAACCAAATATTCTCAGAAATACCATATTTCATTTCTTGTTCTGCAGTCCACAATTAATTATCTAGCATCCATATACCCATCACATAAGATGACATTAGCACAAAACAGAATTGACCTTGAGAGTTTGGAACTAACTTTATATACGTACTAGGAAACATGTGGCCAGTTGCATGACAAACACCTCAGACAGGTGGTCAATCTACACCCATCTCCCTGGGTACCATCTAATTGGGCAGATGTTTAGGTGCAGTTGCATGACTGCTTCCCAGCAGCAGTTGGTTCAAGATACGGGTGTTTAAGATTACATTAATAATTCTACCGCCCCTTGTGAATGTAAGCACCACCATTAAAACAACTGTATTTAATTTGTAGTAGTACACCTCAAGGTTTTGGTGTAATAACCAGAAAAACAGAGTTTAAAAGAGGTTATAGTTGCATATAACAACAGTTTTAAAATGATGCACAACTTGTTACACCATAATAGTGCAAGTTGTATGCATCTTAGTATAACACGCAGACGGACAGGATATTTTCTCTACTCACTCTTATTTAAAAACGAATAATTTCTGCAATCTTAGTCACGTTAGTTGGCAGTATTAAAACAACTTTATTTGATTATTTAATATATTACAATTGTTTTTATTAATTTATATTTATTTATTATATTATTATTATATTGCTGTATTGTGCAATATTTATCTAAACATAATTATCCTTAGTAGTATTTTAATATATTTATATTTTAATTTATATAGCTATTAATGTTTAATATGCTATGAAGAACAATCTTCCAGGATCAAATGAAATATGTATTATTATATTAGTAATATGTTTCCTACAAATTATGTAAAATCTGTTAATGAACGTATGAAATAATCCATATTTAGCCTTTGTGCAATCTAGAATAACTATTGGTGAATAATTCATATCAACATATATTATTATTATTATTTTATTTATTAAACTCCAAGTTAATGCGAACAGCATCAAAGATTCTGAATAGATAAGTCGTCCGAAAACAGAATATTAAAGAAAACTAAATATCATAATTGTTAATATTATATATCAAGAGGATTAAAGACTTGCACACGCTGTTTCTTCCTAATTTATCTGCAAATATACATTGTACACTACCAAGGCGACACCTAAGAATGCTGCTGGGGCTGTTTGGGGTTGCCCCATGATTTGTGTCCTACTCTGTGCAGGAACTCAGCTGGGAATCTGTCATGCAACCACCTCTAGTGGCTAGGTGCCACCTAGGAGATAAGGAGATAAGTAGCCTAACTTGGAAGTTGACTTAGGCGTGTGTCATGCAACTGGCCACTCGATCAGATTTCTGTACATTACACGTTACAGAGCACAAAACACGACTGTTAAGTTCTCTGCTTGTGAAATTGGGTCAAGTTGGCAGCGTACAACTCCGTAATAGTGCAGTGAGTATTGCATGCTGGGAATGTTAAATCCTGCTCGATGGGATTGCAGTGTGATGTATATTGGGGTGCAGTAATACAGTGGTTACAATGTGAGACTCTCAGTTGAGACAACCAGCATGCTGATTCTCTTGCTGCAATCTTGAAGCCTGGCCAATTTCATTCTTCTTTGCCACGGTTCAAACAGCTGTATAAATGAGTATCTGGCCACAGACAGTGAGTACCTGGCTAAAGACAGTGTGAACACATAATATTTGCGCAATAAATGTAGTGTGGCTGAATATTTATTAGATACGTTGAGTTGGTGTTGGAATGAACAAGTCTGCCAGGATATGAAATGCAAAACAATGTAAACGGTCCTGAGGATACAGTTCCATGGAAAACCCTCTCTTACATGGATATTACAACAAAAAGAACATTTCTTAACAACATTGCTCTTATATATCACGACAATTTATCGTAAATTAACCGTATCACCTTGTTTTGACAAAAGACATGATGTGTTTGTAATAATAGCACGACAGATAATTAATTTTGATCGTAGATGAAGAAAATCATCTTGTGTTCCAGACATTAGGTGGCCACATCATGGCCGCCAGTACGTCCTCTGATCTGAACACTCAGTTCCTCGCTTCACGCAGCTGTGTCACAGTGGCATCACCTGGTGAGTGGAGCAGTGTAATTCCAGTTATTTTTATTTACTTTGACCTACTTAATTCATGTAGAAATATTGCATTGCTATACATGGCAGTAAATTATTTTGCTTTAAATAAAAACTATCTAGACAAGGAGGTTTAGAGGAGATCAGACTGAAGTTTTAAAAATATTTAATGGGTATGAATATATTGATATACATATATGTTTTTCTCACTCACAAAATATAGTGGAACTGGAGGACATAGGTAAAACTAGTAAAGAATCAGTGTAGATTGGATATCAGGAAGTACTCGTTCTCACAGAAGACAATAGATAAATGGAAGAAAATAATTGTCTACCGATTATGTAGATGAATATTGTTGGACTCTCGATAAGATTTAACAAGATTGCCATCCCAAACAATAAGTTCCAGATGGCAAGTGGACAAGGAAGCCATTGGCTTATCGAGAGTCCAACAATTTTCTTATCTATGTGTAGCCCGCCCTTAACAAATATCTGTCAATTCTATTTTTAAACATATTCACATTACTACCATTACCACAATCGTTTCGCAGTTTGTTCCATTCATTTATCACCCTCTGTGAGAAAGAATACTTTCTCATGTCCAACCTACAATGCTCCTTAACTAATGCTGCTTTGTGTCCTCTGGTTCTACTGCCTTCATTAAGTTTGAAGAACATATTCCTATCAACATCCTCGTAACCAGTCACTATTTTACACACTTCTATTTGGTCTCCTCTTAGTCTACTGATCTCTAGTGTTGTCAAACCACATTGTAATAAGCGACTTTCGTAACTAAGGTTTCCCAATTTTGGAACCATTTTAGTTACTCTTCGTTTTATTCTTTCTAGCTTGTCTATGTCTTTTTTACGATATAGCCTCCATGCTTGATTACAATATTCCAAATGTTGTCTAACTATTGCATTGCACAGGGGTACAATTAGCTGTTTCTCCTTATACATGATAGTTCTCCTAATTAGCCCTAGTGATACCCCACTCAAAACAGATTTCCAGTTTGAAATCTAACAATCTACTCTTACTCTCTGTCTTCGGTGTGTAAGCCACATTTCTATCCAGTTGATTACATTATTACTTATTCCATGGGCTTTTAGTTTAAATAGCAATTTTTGATGTGACACTTTATCGAAAGCTTTCTGAAAATCTAAGTAGACAACATCCGCTGGTGACCCGTCATCTACCCAGTTTGTAATTTCTTCCAAAAAACATAAGATATTGGTTAGACATGACCTTGCTTTTAGGAACCCATGTTGAGATGTATTTATAAATTAATGTTTTACAAGGAATTCCACCATGTGGTCTCTAATTAATGTTTAGAGTAAATTACATACAACTGATGTTAAACTCACTGGTCTGTAATTGTCTGGCTTGTTCCTCGATCCCTTCTTAAATAGCGGCGTAATGTTTGCCTCTTTCCATTCTGAAGGAACTATTCCTTCTCTTAGTGACAAGTTAAACAACTTTGCAAGTGGTGTACTAATTTGCTCAACAATTTCCTTAAGCAGTGTTGGTGGTATTCCAATTATGTTTCCCTTGTTGTTTTCCAGTGGTCCGACCTTATCTCGATCTTTCTGTTTACTCCTTACATAAACGTATAAACTCTTGTTGTCATGTTTTATATTACCTGCCAGTTTTTCTTGCAAGGTTCTTTTAGATTTTCTAATTTCAGTTGTAGCTAGGTTAAGTGCCTCTTTGTAATTTGCATAGTTTTCAACCTTTCTGGTACGCCTATAAACCCTCCACATAGTTTGCTTAAACACTACTTTTCTAATAGCTTCTGTTGACAAATGTTTCTTTCTAGACCGTTTTCCTTGTTTTTTCAAGGGAACAATTTTAGAATATTCCAACATTCAATTGCGGTCTTATTCATCAGCATGCTATTCCATATCTTTATTGTTACCTTTGTGGAAGTTTCTCCTATACGTTTTTTTATTTTTACTTTTTGATTTACATTGATGTCAAAATATATTTAATTGTGGTCACTCTTACCCAATGGTTCATGTATGTTTACATTGTCCACTAATTCTTTTTGTGATGATAAAACTATATCTAATACATTTTCTAAATACTACATTAACTATCGTCTCCTCCCCCACCCCGACTCCTTCGCTACTGTCTCTCCCACTCCCATTTCCTTCGATCCAATTGTCTTCCCTCCCATTTCTTTCCTTCTCGTCTCCTTTCGTCCTGTTTCCCTAAGTCCCGTCTCCTTACGTCCTGTCTATCTACGACCTGTCACCTTATCTACTCTCAGCCTCCTCTCAGGCTGAGTTGAGCTCTCCCTAGCATCTCTCTCGTCGTCTTCCCCCACTTTATCATCTACTGCCCCCCCTCACCAGAACCACTGGCACAACCCACCTGTTCCCTTCCCACCACTGCCACAACGAGCAGCATCAGCTGCTCTAACTCCACCTTAAGTTCCTTCATCCTTGTACATCCCCTACATTCAAAACTAAAACGATCCGCCTGAACCTCAGCCCAGGACTTCGCACACCCGGACTTGACGAAGTCCACCGAGTTGCTACAACTGCTGCATATTAAAGTCTGGTGGCCTTTACCTGCCGTTTGCACGGTGCCATCACAACATTTAGACTTAATCTGGTTGCTACGTTAGCCTTGAATAAGGCTGTTTTTGTGTTCAAAAGAACACTTTAGGCTAATATACTTGCTAACAATGTATTTTCTACTAAGCTCGCACGAGTAAAGAAAAAGCCTGCCACCTAGCGAATACGGAGAACTCTGTGTAAATAAAACAACGAAGTCATTGTAAACGAACTTACGCTAAAATCCTGTTTTTAATTCCTTTTTGCGAAATCGTTTAATACAGCTATGTTTATACGAAGTTTGTGTGTCTAGTGCATGTGTAATAGTAATACTTATTCTAACCAATATTCCCAATGTTTCTGACTATTCACTATGCTATCTCAATTTTCGAATGGTAATCAACCCTATTACCGCTCATTGACTTCCCTGTCGGAGTCTGGAACTAACTTACTCTAAAATCCTGCCTCTGACATGATTAACACAAAATGTTTTCTACTATATGTCTACAATATGTTTATGTATAATATATATGCAATAGTAATACATATTATATTCGATATTCGATATTTTGGTAAATTATCTACACCAATTTCAAGTTGCTGCTGCACCAAGATTCCGTAAGTTGATTTTTTGACAATGGCTTCCTTGCTATTTTGGCATTTGGCTTAGACGGCAAATATTGTTAAATCTTGCTAAACTGAGTTGTTGGTAATGGTTATGTCAGGGATGTGTTGAAATAGTACTATTTTAAATTATCTTCTGCTTCGTAATGTATTAATAATACAATCTGTCACATAAAATGTGCAAAAACAAAAGATGCAATAAAAACTACTTACATTAAGCTATAGTCTCATGTACACCAAAGCCCATTGCAGTGAAATGAAACTGTGTTGGACGTTCTGTTTACTGAGCACACGGATGTCACAGGGTGCCTGACACGCAGTATTACAAGGACTAGAATGTGGATATTATAAATATGTCCATTTATGTTCATATCATATAATTGATATAGTGTCTGCCAGCAGGAATAACCTGCAACATCTTTGATGTAAGCAACTTGGATTTGATGTTATATATTTACTATACTCCAAGATTTCTTAAATAAAAATGCAGGTACATACCTTCCCTGTATGTTGAGAGTGTTGGTCTGTAGATGGTACTCAGCGACAGGTTGCGATAGACGAAGCTTTCTTTGTGGCATGCCAAGAGACAGTTCTACAACCTCAGGACATTCTACTGTCTCTACTGCTCCCATACAGCTCACAGGTACTGCAGTCGTATTTTCCAGCATCTCACTCCATTATTTCTCGTAGACTCGAAGAAGGATTGCTGTGTAAATCTCAATTGTTTAACAAAAATGGGGATTGGAAAATTAACGTATTTGTGAAACAAATGTGTGTGTGTGTGCATGTGTGCATGCGTGCGTGCGTGCGTGCAATGCCACAATAGCCTTTGACCAAACAGTCGCACCAACTGCCCACTGTTACAGAGGGAATACATCGAAGGCTTCAAGCTCCACAAGGCTGCAAGTCTGAAGGAGGAGATTGTCTGTGTGAATGCAGCCATGAGAGTTGTCTTCAAGGAAAACACTGACATCATAGAAGACATTGCTCTCAGCTTTGGCGGTGTTCGCTCCACCAGTATGCTCGCAACAAACACACGGGACGAGCTGATTGGCAGGTAAATTCTGTCTTACAATAATCACACAATGTCACTGATTGATAGAAAATTACAATTTTATGACAACAATTATTATACAGTATGTGATATAAATGTTATATAAAATGTCACGATAACATGTTTTATTAACGTTTTTAGAATATGAGGATATTGAACCACATTTGCTATGAATAAATGCCATTGTGTTTATTATGAAACCTTAGGTGATCGTTTATAAATGTGATAGTTTATAAAAACAAACATTGCGTTTTTATATTAAAAGTTAAATGCGTTGAGTGATCATGTTGATACAGATGTTCTGTTTGACAGTAAATGGGATGACAAGTTGGTCACTATGACTTCTGATCTCCTGGCCGCTGAACTACGACCTCCCACTGGTGGACAGTCTGACACGGACGCGTATAAACAAACGCTAGCTGTCAGCCTCTTCTTCAAGTTCTATCTAAATGTTCAGATGAAGCTTCATGAACGACAGGCAAGGATTTTATTTGTGCTCACTTGAAGAATTGCAATAAAGTAAAGCAGACCACGTGTGTGTGTGTGTGTGTGTGTGTGTGTGTGTGTGTGTGTGTGTGTGTGTGTGTGTGTGTGTGTGTGTGTGTGTGTGTGTGTGTGTGTGTGTGTGTGTGTGTGTGTGTGAGTGTGTGTGTGTGTGTGTGTGTGTGTGTGTGTGTGTGTGTGTGTGTGTGTGTGTGTGTGTGTGTGTGTGTGTGTGTGTGTGTGTGTGTGTGTGTGTGTGTGTGTGTGTGTGTGTGTGTGTGTGTGTGTGTGTGTGTGTGTGTGTGTGTGTGTGTGTGTGTTTGTGTGTGTGTGTGTGTGTGTGTGTGTGTGTGTGTGTGTGTGTGTGTGTGTGTGTGTGTGTGTGTGTGTGTGTGTGTGTGTGTGTGTGTGTGTGTGTGTGTGTGTGTGTGTGTGTGTGTGTGTGTGTGTATGTGTGTGTGCGTGTGCGTGTGCGTGTGCGTGTGTGTGTGTGTGTGTGTGTGTGTGTGTGTGTGTGTGTGTGTGTGTGTGTGTGTGTGTGTGTGTGTGTGTGTGTGTGTGTGTGTGTGTGTGTGTGTGTGTGGTATGTGGTGCGTGTGTGTGTGGGGGGGGTGGGGGTGCTTGGGTGGGTGGTGTGGTGTGGGTGTCAACTTTCTGTGCTATTCCGGTGGTTAAATTTGTTTCCTGGCCTTTGGATTTTATGGTTTTTGATTTTGTATTTACACTTTATTTCTTGCATTCTTCTCACCTGCTTAAATGCATTAGTTCATGAAGCAGCCTGTCTTGTTACACTTACTTGTTTATTCTAAACTTTGTCTTTGACTTGATATAAAACTCTGTCTGCAGCGTGTAAGACAACTGACTGAGTGGTGTTGTTTTATTTATATAATCTATAAACATTTCAGCAGATAGCGACTGTTGGGGAAGCACTGCACTCTGACTCTAGCGCCACAACCCCCTTACCCCATGACCCTGCCCGGGGCGTTCAGGTATATGAAGAAGTTCCGGCTGACCAGAACAGTTCGGACGCTGTCGGGCGGTCACTGCCGGTCAAGTCTGCTATCAACAACGCTCTTGGAAAGTCTGTCTTCATTGATGATATGCCGCCATATCAAGGTATTAACCATAGTGCGATCACTGATGATACTGATAATTACATAATTATTTACGGTAATTATCTCGTTTTAATTTGTTCTTCATTATTACATTATTATTATTTTATTATATATTTTCCTATACAGAAATTGGCATATTATTTCAGTTCATAAAAAATACAATAGAGTTTGCTCCTTTTGAGACACCCGGAATGAGGCTGCACTCTACTTTCACTTGTGTATTATGTGTTAATAATTCTTGCCGTTTTCACCTGTGAAATGTTGATTGTTGAATAAATTATATATTGGACAGGTGAATCTGTTAAATCAAATGTTGTTTCTTTTCAGGCAACTGCAAATTCACTTATTCTTAAGTGTCCACAATGGACATCGTACACCCACATGCTTTTAGTTGGTGAAATTTTCCTCTATAACATGTGGTTTGATCATATATGGTATATATAACAAGCTATTACACAGAGGCACATTCCTTTATCACAGCGGAACTCTACATGGCTCTTGTTACAAGCAAGGAAGCACACGCAAACATCGTCAGTGTGTCGCCATCTAGGGCCCTCCAGATGGCAGGAGTGGTTGACTACATCAATGCTGCAGATATCGTTGGTGAAATTGAAAGAACAGAGGAAATATTTGCTACAAAAGAAGTTAGTTATTTTCTGGGCTTTCATATTTTGAAACAAATGTATGTTTATTTTGGTACAACTGGTTATGAATTTGTATTCAGAACGTATGATTTATCTAATTACTTCGGAGTTGAAATATAATAGATTAAAATAATGTATATGTGTTGTAAGAATTAAATGAATAAGGAAAGCAACTAAAACCTATCACAATTCAGCTACCTTCAGCTACCAGGTAATTTGTTATGCATCAATTATCTGAAATATAAGTTCATAAATGTTTCATTTTACATTTTTTAAAGTTTAACATATTTTTATTAATCAGCCCAAATTAAACAGGAAATAAGAAAGTATACAATTCCTCTCATTAACCCTTGTTTTGTATGTTGAACTATTAAAAACAATATGTCGTTATCATACATCACAACACACAGTATGATTAATCGGTGAATATGATATATGTAGTGCTGCCCCCTAGGTGTTGTGTCGAGGTCAGACGATTGGTGCAATAGTTGCGAGGAGTCAGACTGAGGCTTTGGAGGCAGCCAGCGCTGTTGATATCGTGTACGAGCCACTGCCAGCCATCACCAGTATCCAGGTTTGCACAGATGTCTATCACACTCCACAAGTACGGTTAAACCTGCTACTAGGAATGCTGGAATCTAGCTAACCAATAAAAAACGGATAATATATATCCTATAAAGTTCATGTTCTGGAGAAAGAGTCTACAATTCATGACCTTGTTTGTAGCTAAATATCAATTAGCTAAAAAATTATAAAAATGTTTTGCACAAACAACTGTGTAGAATGCAGAAAACAGTATATATATATTTTTTAGAATATTTACTATAGGACTTGTGTGCACATATCTACAGAATTTATTGCATTTTCTATATAAACAATTATGTGAATCTAGTATTCTATATTTTCCTATGCAGAAGTCTACTATACTCCAGAATTCTATAGATTTCTATAAAAAATTATTAAATTGGATATAATTATATAGATTTTAATATATTTGGATCTGAATGCAAAGACAAATGCCTATATGTATTTTTATTCGCCTCATCCTATCTACTAACTGTGCTGCCATCTGTTGCAGCAAGCGATAGATGCAGGATCTTTCTTCAGTCAGGCGGAGAAGACCCTGTCGAATGGAGATTTGATGGCTGGTTTTGGGGCGAGTGACGTCATCATCGAGAGTGAAGTGTATGTAGGGGCACAGGAGCACTTCTACATGGAGACCCAGAGTTGTGTGGCCGTACCACGGGGCGAGGATGGAGAGATGGATATTTACTCTAGCACCCAGTGTCCTACAGCTGTTCAGGTACTGTGTTATTCCATTCTTGCACACTGCACTTGCATGTATTCACGCATTCAATCACTCAACCACCCATGTTTTCCTCATTCATATTTTCTTGATTTATATAAATTTATTGCTTACGACTTTTCTTCCTGAACTTTTTAATATTTAGTATAAATAGTTTATATGATTTAAATATGTTCGACCTATTGGGATAAAATAAACCCTTCTTAAGAATAAGGTTCGGATCTCCTCCTGTGACATTTATGACTATCAAAAGTTATGTCCGCAGCCATATTCTGTATCCTAAAATCTTGTGCTTCAGACAAAAATAAAACAGTAACTGAAGAAAGTAACATACTTATGTGCAGATGGACAAAAGCTACCCTAAGAACTATTGATGTTTTCTCATTATAAAGGGTATTAGATCAAAGTACTATTTTGTCATTTTTAACATTTGCCTAACTTTTTCTAATTAACTATACTGAACTGCTCCATACAAATTTCTGTACAATGTTGTCGTTCCATGTATGATGATAATGATGATGAAATAGTTGTTCCAAGGTCATGTAGATAATACACCATTCATAACAGGTGGGGGTGGGGGCAGTCGTGGCCTAGTGGTTAAGGTGTTGGACTCTAAATTCAAGGGTTGTGAGTGCAAGACCCACATTGGTCACGGTTCGTTTTCGAAGCTTAGGCAATTTCGTTTACCCTACTTTGCCTCAGTCCACTCAGCTGTAAATGAGTACAAACATTGTTTGGAAGGTACCTGCGATGGACTAGTGTCCCGTCAAGGAGAGTCAGAGTAACTGCACTCTAAGTTGCTTCGCACTATAGAAACCAGGTTTAAGCACTGGCCATATAAGCCTCCATGACTTTACCTTACCTATACCTACCATAACAGGTAGCATATGTGTATATTTCTGCAGTATGTTTTCAGACTGACGTGGCTGATATTTTGGGTGTGTCTTCCAACAAGATTGTGTGTCATGTGAAGAGAGTAGGTAGGTAAGGGTGCCTTCCAACAAGATTGTGTGCCATGAGAACATAGGATGTGGGTAAGGGTGTCTTCCAACAAGATTGTGTGCAATGTGAAGAGAGTATGTGGGTAAGGGTGTCTTCATACCAGACTGTGTTTTGCGAAAAGAGAATAGGCAGATCATGGTGTCTTCCAACAATATTGGTTTTCATGTGAAGAGAGTAGGTGTGTAGTGGGTAAGAGTGTCTTCCAATAAGAAAGATTGTGTGAAGAGATATGGTGGGTAAGGTTTTATTCCTGCAAGATTGTTTGTCGTGTGAAGAGAATAAATGTGTAAATATCTTCCAAGTGACAAGAGTAGGCGGGTAAAGACGTCTTCCAATAAGATTGTATGTCGTGTGAAGAGAGAAGTCTGGTCAGGGTGTCTTTCATCACAATTGTGTGTCGTGTGAAGAGAATATATGTGTAAGTGTGTCTTCCAACAAGACGGTGTATTATGCGAAGAGAATGGGCAGGTAAGGGTGCTTTCCAACAAGATTTTCTTATGAAGAGTGTAGGCGGGTCAAGGTATCTTGCAACAATGCTGAGTTTCGTGTGAACAGAGTAGGCGGGTAAAGGTGGTGTCTCCCTACAAGATTGTGTGTCCTGTGAAGAGAGAAGGGTGTTTTCCAGAAAATTGTGTGTCATGTTAGAGAGTAGGTGGTTTCTTCCAACAAGATTGTGTCATATGAAGAAAGTATGCGCGTCAGGGTGTCTTCCAACAAGATTGTGTTTCGTGTGAAGAGAGTAGACAAGTCGGGGTGCCTTCCAAAAAGATTGTGTGTCATGTGAAGAGAGTAGGCGGTTAAGGATGTCTTCCAACAAGATTGTGCTTCTTGTGAAGAGACTGGGCAGGTAATTGTGTCTTCCAACACGATTGTGTGTCCCGTGAGGAGAGTAGTTGGGTAAGGGTGTCTTCAAACAGATTGTGTGTCGTGGCTAAAAGTGTCTTCCAAAAAGATTGTGTGTCCTGTGAAGACAGTAGGGTGTCTTCCAACAAGATTGTGTGTCATGGGTAAGGGTGTCTACCAACGAAATTGCTTCATGTGAAGAGATTAGGTGAGTAAGGTTTCTTCCAACAAGATTGTGTGTCATGTGAAGGGAGTATGCGGGTAAGGGTGTCTTCCAGCAAGATTGTGTATCATGTGAAGAGATTAGGTGGGTAAGGTTTCTTCCAACAAGATTGTGTGTCATGTGAGCAGAGTACGCGGGTAAGGGTGTCTTCCTATAAGATTGTGTTTTGTTTGAAGAGAGTAGGTGGATCAGGGTGTCTTCCAGCAAGATTGGGTTCAGGTTTTCGTATACGAACCCCGGAAAGTTTGGGGCCCGAGACGCAATGCGTCTAAAATGAATCTAGACTTAATTATTTTGGTTAGACTAGCAAAATTCTTTATTTCAAGCAAATTGGCTCTAAATTTGAAAAACAATTCAATAATTCCGATATTTGTGCTGTTTGCTTTGTTAAATGCCAGTATTTAAAATGAATTCTTAATTTTCCTTTAACATTTTTCACTAAAGGTGGCGCTTTTGGTGGCAAGGTAGCTGCAACCATGTTAGTGGCCTTGCCAGCCGCAGTGGCAGCAAACAAGTAAGTTCATTGGTCGAAAATAGTTTTGCCATTCTACAGTAATGTGAATATTTGAGTCAGAAAATGATGCAATAACATTTGCGGCTGATTATTTTAGAAATCTAATTTATAAATGTTTACAGTTTTATCGAAGACGTCTAATAGTCAGCATCTATCTTTTTCTACATAATTTGATCACATACCCATTTGAACACATTTACCCTTTGCTCTATGTCTACACCAAAACAAAACAGGCCATGCATAATATCGATCATAATTAGCGAGTGTATCGATGCCAGGAATCATAACATTCAGTTAAATATGATAAAATAATATATATTGAAACATATTGTTTTCATTGTGCATAGTTTACGGCAGAACAACTGACCAATATATCTGGCCAATTAGGCACAGCCTTTAATCGCTGCGGGATGGGAAGGCTGCCCCACTATAGGGTTAACAACATCCCTGCAGGTGGCCTGGTAAACAGATTCTGACCAATCTGACCAATTAAAAGCATTATCCCCACTACATGATCTAATAGCATCCCTACACTGGGCATCTGTGTCTCGTCGCAAGAACAGAGAAACACAGCACCCACCAACCAATCCCTTTTCTCCACCTTTCTAAATTATAGGATGGTCAGCCTCTCAAAAGGGCTGGCTAGATACCCAGGTGGATGCAGACCACAGGATTCTCTGGTCATGTGACCACAGTCACTTGATCAAGTACAGTAGTTGGCCCAGGACTACAGTCCGTTCATGTGAAATATCCGGGTCTCGCACCCAGTTCTCGGTGTCACAGCTGGCCCCAGAGAGATCTGGCAGGACTGTCCCATTTCATTACCATAATGAGTCATGAATATGATGCATTTGATGTCACAAATAGGCCTACAATGGTACAATCCTCTGAAAATACTAATGTAATAATATTAGTTTTTAACATCTCACGTTATCTTTTTGTCTGGTATTTAGTAATTTGTGTATGTCAACTTATGCTCCGGTTGATATACATCTCTTGAAGGGATTCACCTCGGACATATAGACGGAAATTTTGGGTTGAAAAGCAAAATGGGGCACGACGAAATGCTGGGGATATGACGTTTCACACTACTGTAGAATGATGCATGTGCTAAATATACTTTTGAATTTTTTCCATATCAATATTGTCACATATAAACATATTTTATTGTCTAATATTGGAAACCCAATAGAAGCATGATTTGATTAATGTAAGAATCCTTGTAGATACCATGGTAAGTATTTCACAGGAAGCAAGCATTGTTTCGTGTTCAGTAATAGGACACATTTATTAAATTAATAAAACTGCAGTAGATGTTGCAGTAACAACGACAAGTATTAATAAATTACATTGTCAACATAGTAAAATAGAATGATATGTATGAATCTGGTGTTTGATATTTGGTATCGGTTAAATGTGTTTTGCTGACGTGTTTATTTTGCAGGCTCCAGCGTCCAGTGCGATGCGTTCTGGAACGATCAACAGACATGGCTATCTCTGGGCAGAGACGTCCAGTGCTGGCAAAATACAAGGTTGATTTGGGAGTCCCGTAAACACTTATAGCAAACAACAGTGCAACTAGGGAAATATGACTAGATGGCTGCCTAAACTTAATTAAATATAATCAGGAAGTGTGGCCATGATTGACTGATATTCGTGTTGGTGATTTTACGTTGTCTTTCTGAGTGGCCGTACAGTGGGGCTACCACGGCTGGGGAATAATAAAACTGTATTTTGGAATGTTAATTAAGGTAGTATAATTCACTGATGTACATATACATATGTGTTTGATGTGATCGAAAACTCCTTGGTTAGTCTTGCTGGGATTCTTGAAATCACTGTTTGTGAAAGAGGTAACATTAGGTAGCTAACGTCTGGTATTTCTGGTGGGGGAATTGCCTTTAGACAGAATTCTAAGGAAGAAAGGTGCCACCATGTCATGGTAAAAAATTTGATTTCCAACATGTGTAGGGTTAGACATGAGCTAACATTTTATACAGTCGTGTAAGAAGAAAAGTAATTTTAACTGTATCATTAACAAAGTAACAAATTAAATTAATTAAAATATTAGATAAACAATTTGTTTAATCTAACAACATATAGATGGACCTTGGCTAATGTTATTATGCACTGCGGGTTCGTTAAGTAATGTAGGGTGTGTCGCTTAGATATATTATTCATCACTTATGTAATGGCTGCATGTTGTTTGTTGACTTATGTAATGGCTGCATGTTGTTTGGTTTACTTATGGAATGGCTGCATGTTGTTTGGCTGACTTATGTAATGGCTGTATGTTGTTTGGTTGACTTATGTAATGGCTGCATGTTGTTTGGTTGACTTATGTAATGGCTGCATGTTATTTGGTTGACTTATGTAATGGCTGCATGTTGTTTGGTTGACTTATGTAATGGCTGCATGTTGTTTGGTTGACTTATGTAATGGCTGCATGTTATTTGGTTGACTTATGTAATTGCTGCATGTTGTTTGGTTGACTTATGTAATGGCTGCATGTTGTTTGGTTTACTTATGGAATGGCTGCATGTTGTTTGGCTGACTTATGTAATGGCTGTATGTTGTTTGGTTGACTTATGTAATGGCTGCATGTTGTTTGGTTGACTTTCTCTAGGTCGGCTGCACAAACGACGGACGCATCCTTGCTCTAGATATCAGTTTGTTTGCGAACAGCGGTAGAGTGGCAGCAGTCAGTGAAAACGTGAGTTTTTTAGAGTTATGTCAATGATTTTTATTTAATAAGTTAACAGTTTTCACTACCCCTCAAAGGCATTGTGATAAACAGGCTTAATAAGATTCTTGTACAAGGATGAGAGGAATGCAAACCAAGTGATTTAACGAGATATGATAAGTATCATGTACACAGCCACGTATTATGATTTTGCACATGCTGACTACCTAATACAATTCATTATATAACTGAGATTAAAACATAGTCTTCTACAATACAGTTGGAACTGTCCAGCAGCAGTTCTTGTTTTTTAAATGAACACGCCACTATGGAGATTGCACAACAACACAGAATGATTTTTGAGACTGATAAAGTAAACGTTCAACAAGTTCCATTTGTTCCACGTGTCCAGCCCACTTTAACCAACTCTTCACCAGCTTCCTCCTGAAGCTCTCTTTCACACAAACCTCCCTCTGCTCCTCCATTCTTCCCTTGTCTACTATCTTCACTCCTGCAATTCTTCTCACCCAGTTATTTTCGCAAACTTGATTTTCTCTTTTTATTTTTAAATCACGTTGTTCACGAGCCGAGATGTTCATTTTCAGTTTCTAGAAGTCCTTATCTTGTACATGGACAATGGTTACAAGATTCCAAACTTCCGTATAATTGGACACTCATGTCGGACCAACCTGCCAACTTTCCAGGCATTCCGTGGCTTTGGCAGTCCACAAGGCATGTTTGTTCTTCAGACAGTTCTTCAGCGAATTGCAGAGACACTGAAGTTGCCACCAGACCAGGTGTGTGCCATATGGACATCACATTCGTTAAAATATATAGTTGTGTACAAACTTACATGCGATGGCGACCTTTTTACCACAGAAGATATCAGCTCACTTCCAGTTCCATTTACTAAATTTGAGGGTAATACATCAGAACATTTATGCAGTTATTTGTAACTCCTGAAATGATAGCAAAGAAAATTAAGAAGATGAAATATAATAAATCACCTGGAGTTGATAGGATACCACCAAAACTGCTTTAGGAAATTGTTGAGCAAATTAGTACACCACTTACAAAATTGTTTAGCTTGTCACTAGAATCACTTGTCACTTTAGAATGGAAAGAGGCAACCATTACGCCGCTATTTAAGAAGGGATCGAGGAACAAGCCAGAACATTACAGGCCAGTGAGTGTAACATCAGTTGTATATAAATTACTCGAAACATTACTTAGATACCACATAGTGGAATTCCTTGCAAAACATCAATTAATAAATACATCTCAGCAAGGTCATGTCTAACTAATCTCTTATGTTTTTTTAAAAGAAATTACAGAGTGGGTAGATGGCAGGTCACCAGTGGATGTTGTCTACTTAGATTTTCAGAAAGCTTTTGATAAAGTGTCACATCAAACATTGTTGCTTAAACTAAAAGCCCATGGCATAGGTAATAATGTAATAAACTGGATAGAAAAGTGGCTTACACACAGAAAACAGAGAGTAATAGTAAATCGTGAGATTTCATACTGGAAAGGGATCAGTATTAGGCCCTATACTGTTTTTAATATATATAAATGATTTGGAAGATGACATATCTAGCAAAGTACCCAAATTTGCAGATGACACAATATTATTCAGAACTGTTACTTATGATACGATGATCTAGATAAACTAGTTAAATGGTCAGAAAAATGGCAAATGCTATTAAATTTTGGGAAGTGTAAATGTATACACATAGGACATGGAAACATGTACGAAAAATATAAAATGAGGGATGCTGTACTAGGTAGCACCACACAAGAAAAGGATTTAGGAGTAGCATTTAGTGCTGACATGAAAGTTTCAGAGCAATGTAGGATTGCTGCTTCGAAAGGAAATCAAATTCTAGGGCTAATTAGGAGAACTATCATGTATAAGGAGAAACAACTAATTGTTCCCCTGTACAAATCAATATTTAGACCACATTTGGAATATTGTATTCAGCATGGAAGCCATATCGTAAAAAGGACATAGGCAAGCTAGACAGAATACAACGAAGAGCAACTAAAAATTATTCCCGAATCGAGAGACCTTAGTTACGAAAGTCGCTTATTACAATGTGGTTTGACAACATTAGAGACAAGGAGACTACGAGGAGACCAAATATAAGTGTTTAAAATAGTGAACGGTTATGAGGATGTTGATAGGAATATGTTCTTCAAACTTTAAGAAGGCAGTAGAACCAGAGAACACAAAGCAGCATTAGTTAAGGAGCAGTGTAGATTGGACATGAGAAAGTACTCTTTCTCACAGAGGGTGATAAATGAATGGAACAAACTGCCAACTGATTGTGTTAATGCTAGTAGTGTGAATATGTTTAAAAATAGAATTGACAGATATTTGATAAGGGCGGGCTACACATAGATGAGAAAATGTTTGGACTCTCGATAAGCAAATGGTCCACTTACCATATGGAACTTAATTGTTGTTTCATGTGGCAATCTTGTAAAATCATGAGCTACATTACTAACTGCCCTTAACAAAGATCTGCATGCATCCGTGATATCTAGAATGGCTCGGGACACTTGACAAAAGTCAATAGAAGAACCTTAGCCGGACCATCACACACACGCGCACGCACCCACCCACGCACCCACGCAAGCACGTGCTCACCCACGCACGCACGCACGTAACCACACACATAACTACGCATAGTAGCTGTTGGTTGAGTTATTGTTGATTTATGCGTTTCTTGTAGGTGAGTGAGCTGAACTTGTACAAAGAGTCTGATTTGACACCTTACAACCAGATGCTTGAAGACTGCCACGTGCGCCAGTGTTGGCAAGACGTGAAGCAGCGTGGCAGCTATGAGACACGGTGTGCACAAGTCAACAAGTTCAACAGGTACTAGAGATATCACAGGTGTCAACATTACCGCCTTCGGATGGAAAATACCGATTTTAGTCTCGGATGCACGTTCGAGCTGTTTGGATGAAATATTGGGTTTTTTGTAACTTAAAAAATCAAAAACAAAAATCATGATAACATCGATCTATTTATTGCATACGAGGACATTCTAGGCACATTTTGTTAATTTGGTCTCAAATGATTTCACATTTTCTCGTGCATACGTTCACTGTGAATGAGAACTGCACATCAAAATGGCACCCGGTAAAAGTAACATGTTAAAAAACAAAGTTGAAAGGAGGAAGGTATTTCCCGCTTTTCATGAGCAGATATTGACATATCCATTGAGTCGGCACTGTCTTCCATCTTGTTACCCTGAAAGCATATCAATTATATATATTCTTGTTATTTTATCTGCATCCATGCGTACTTTCCCACATCTGACCTATATCATGTGAAAGGGTTTGTAAAATTTTCTAGCGATGCTTTCTAGCTGATTTTGTTTTTGTTAATAAATGTCAACTGTGATAAATGACATTGTAGCAGATAAATACATCAAATTAGCACCAATGTTTACAACCAGAAAATAGTTGCAATAAACTGATGGTGCATGACTGACATTATTTATAAATGATATTTTGCCAGAAAATGGTGGTCTTTGTGAAAGTGATGTAAGATTTCCCTTGAGGTCATATTGCATTTAATTTAACTTTTACTCATATAGAACCTATCAAAGGTTTCCTGTGACTGCAGTGATATTAGGCCTTATCACAGGACAGGTAATATTATGTACTGACACATGCAATTGAGTTTATTCAAATCGATTTATTAAAAATATCTTACTCCACTAAGTTTGTGTCGTCTTTCTTCCACCAGGGAACATCGCTGGAAGAAACGGGGCCTTGCGATCGTGCCAATAAAATTCCCCATCACAATGGCGGGAATGTCTCCTTTCCTTAACCAGGTTTGACATTTATCTAAACGGAGAGGAAATATATCAATGAACACATAGATCATGTAGAGATTAGTTTGTCTCCAAAGCATGAATGAACGTAGATATTGTCACATTCCAGTGTGCACCTTTAATTGTGTTGTATTTCAACTACGACACTTTGATTTTATTGTCTTATAACTGTAAACCTGTTGCTGCCTTTACTTCTAAATGATATCCACAAATCTTATTAACCTTTAAAGACCCGAATATAATTCCAGAAATGTTTATGCATATTTAAAGATGCATGTGATTTCACTATTATCAAGACTTTACTACACATGTATGCATTTTTGGAAAGGTAACATACTCGCGAATCCATTGATGGAGAAAACAAATCATTTTTAAGTTACATTGTGTTATATAACATAATGATTTATTCAAATGGCAAAAAATATTAGGTGTACTAGCATATTATTAAACGTAACTTACAGTAAAAAGAGAACTAATAGTCACAAAATATGGCAAAATATGAAGGCAATCAGTACATTATATGGCATTTTATACAGACATTACTGGGGAGTGTACAATTCCAGACAATTTCTATATGTACACGCTTGCCAGCCAATCTACCAAAATAAAACTGCTAGTATCACAGATAAATAATGATTGCATATATATAAATAACACTACTAATTACACAAAATGGCAAACTATGAATATAATCAGTACATTATTTGACATTTTGGACAGACACCATTGACAAATGTAAACACCCAGACGATTTCTATATGTATCGTCGTCAGAAACAGTTACTTCGGTGTCACTTATCGAGTGTTCACATATGGGCGATATTATATCATCGTCACTGGCACTGTTATCTTCACCATAATATCTATCACTATCACTCATATTGTCGATAATCCTGACTAATTCATTTGGATCCATGATCAACCGCGATCGTAGCGTCATGGTTGCTTTATCCGGATGGATATGTTTTCGGCAGTGTCTTTCAAATTACAGCAACATGCCGCAATTTAAATATTTCGCGATACCATTACAACCAGGCAATGCCTACACTATGCCTCTATAGAAAGATCGTATATAACCACCTCTATGTCGTCGTGCAATATATTGTGTGACCGCTCTCTAAATTGCAAAAATACACATAAATGGGCAAAAATTATCACATCATGCATGTCACCCATGTAGCCATCTCTCATCAAAATTACACATCAAGTTACCTAAAATTTTCCATCCGCATAAAAATTCCATAATTACCACTTTTAGCAAAATTTAACAAGATTCTCATACCAACCAACAAGTTCCAGATGGCAAGTGTACAAGGAAGTCATTGGCTTATCGAGAGTCCAACAATTTTATCACCTATGTATAGCCTGCCTTTATCAAATATCTCTCAATTTTATTTTTAAACATAATCACACTACTAGCATTAACACAATCATTTGGCAGTTTGTTCCATTCATTTATCACCCTCTGTGAAAATTAGTACTTTATCATGTCCAACCCTCAGTGTTCCTTAACTAATGCTGCTTTGAGTCATCTAGTTCTATTGACTTTTTTAAATTTGAAGAACATATTCCTGTCAATATCCTCATAACCGTTCACTATTTCAGACATTTCTATTATATCTCCTTTCCTGGTATCTACCACATTCTGATCAGCGGCTCCCATGACTAAGTTTTCTCAATTCTGGATTCATTTCAGTTGCTCTTCGTTGTATTCTTTCTAGCTTGTACTTCTTACGATATGACCTCCATACAATATTCCAAATGTGGTATATTGCTTTATACAGGTGGATAATTAGCTGTTTCTCCTGATACGTCATAGTTTTCCTAATTAGCCCTAGAATTTGGTTTCCTTTTTGAAGCAACAATCCTTCTTCGCTCTGAAACTTTAATTTCACCACTAAATGTCCTTTCTTGTGTGGTTCTACCTAGTGTAGCATCCACCATTTTACATTCTTCATCCATATCATATGTGTATGCATTTACACTTCCCAAAATTGAATAACATTTGACATTTTTATGACAATTTAGCTATTTTATCTAGATCATCCTGTAATCTTTCTTTGTCTGTATCATTTGTAACCGTTCTGAAAACTTTTGCGTCATCTTCAAATTCCAGCACTTTGTTAGATATGTCATCTTCCAAATTATATATATATATATATATATATATATATATATATATATATATATATATATATATATATATATATATATATATATATATATATATATATATAAAACGAGACGTAATATTAGTACATTTAGTACATATTAAATATTGAAACCTAAATATTTTGTTTTAGCAACATTTATTGTTAAAAGTTAGCCGTAGGTAATAATTCAGTGTTATTTAAATAAGGTCGCTGAAATTTCGTTAGCGCGAGCGATATTACGTTTTGTTAGTCAGCTGTTACATAAAAAGTAAGTTGCAAAGCAGTAGCTGTAAATTTAATTAAGGCATAAGTAGCATACTATAAAGTGTGTATTACAACACAAAAACAGTCTTTGTGAAGACTACCTAGTATAAATTGATTATAAAGGTGGTGAGACCGAGGAGAGCAGAGGTGGTGAGACCGAGGAGAGCAGAGGTGGTGAGACCGAGGAGAGCAGAGGTGGTGAGACCAAGGAGACGTAAAAAAGACATAGATAAGCTAGAAAGAATACAACGAAGAGCAACTAAGATGATTCCAGAATTAAGAGACCTTAGTTACGAAAGTCGCTTATTACAATGTTGTTTGACAACACTAGAGACCAGGAGACTAAGAGGAGACCAAATAGAATATGTTCTTCAAACTTAAAGAAGGCAGTAGAACCAGAGGACACAAAGCAGCATTAGTTAAGGAGCAGTGTAGGTTGGACATGAGAAAGTACTCTTTCTCACAGAGGGTGATAAATGAATGGAACAAACTGCCAAATGATTGTGTTAATGCTAGTAGTGTGAATATGTTTTAAAATAGAATTGACAGATATCTGATAAGGGCGGGCTACACATAGATGAGAAAATGTTTGGACTCTCGATAAGCCAATGGCTTCCTTGTCCACTTGCCATCTGGAACTTGTTGTTCAAGATGGCAATCTTGTTAAATCTTGTTAAAAAACAATATGGGGCCTAATACTAATCACCTTGTCATCTTGTGCCGTCGAGTCGTGTTCGACCCCTGGCGACAGCCACGGTAGCTCCTCTCCATTCCACTCGCTCTCTGGCGTCCCGTCTCATAATGTTAACAGAGGGGCCCTTTACGTCTTTGATAGTGTCTAGCCATTTTGTTCTTGGTCTCCCTCGCCTTCTTTTCCCTCTCATTCCCCCAAGGATCACATCATTCTCCATTCCACGTTCTTTTCTCACCACGTGTGCAAAATAACTTAATGCCGCCTTTATCACCCTTGATTCCAGTGTCCATTTTGGTTTGACTTTTTCGAGCACCCATACGTTTGTTTTTCTCTCCATCCATGACACTCTCATCACTCGTCTCCAGCACCACAGCTCAAATGCGTCAATTTTCTTCCTCTCGGTTTTTCTCATCGTCCAAGTCTCCGCTCCATACAATACAATTGGGAATACTAAGGCCTTCACCAGTTTCACTTTAGTCTGAAGCGTAATCCCTCTGTCTTTCCATACTGTTGTTAGTCCTCCCATTGCGGCTTTGCCCTTTGCAATTCTTCTGCGTATCTCTTTGTCGCATAGTCCATCTTTGGTAATCAATGCTCCTAGAAATACAACTTTCGTTACCACCTCCACGGTTTTTCCGTCCACTGCCACCTCTCCAATATCTCCAGTAGTCATAACCTTCGTCTTTAAAACATTCAGATATAGGCCGGCTTTTTCGCTTGTTTTCCTTACCCTTTCCATGATTTCTGTCAGGTCCTCCTTTGTTCCTGCGATTAGAGTTGTGTCGTCTGCGTATCTCAGATTCGTTATCACCCTTCCTCCTATGCCGACCCCGCCCTCCCATTTATCAAAGACATCTCTCATTATATTCTCTGCGTATATGTTAAATAGCAAAGGAGACAGGATGCAGCCCTGTCTCACACCTTTCCCGATATCGAACCGATCCGTCTCTCCGAACTCTGTTCTGACTGTCGCTTTCTGGTTTGCATACAGGTTTCTCAGTAGCACTACTAAATGTATAGGTCCCCCCATGTCCTTCAGGATGATCCACATTTTCTCATGGTCTACACAATCGAAAGCCTTCTTGTAGTCTATGAAGCACATATACAGGTTTCGCTGATGTTCTCTGGCTCTTTCCATCATCCATCTCAAATGTGCAATGTGGTCCCTCGTTCCTCTTCCTCTTCTGAAACCAGCTTGCTCGGTCGGAAGTTCTGGTATCAGGAACACCTCCAACCTTTTTTGTAGTACTCTCAAGAGTACCTTGCTTGCGTGCGAGATCAAGGCAATTGTGCGATAATTTCCACATTCCTTCTTGTCTCCTTTCTTGTAGATCGAGACATACACTGATTTTTTCCAACCTGATGGCCATTCCTTCTTCTTCCATACACAGTTGCAAATGTTGGTCAATACTTTTACCGCTTCCTCTCCTCCTGCTTTTAGTAGTTATATCGGGATGTCATCAATTCCATCTGCTTTCCTATTTGATATGTGTCGTAGTGCGTCCTTTATCTCTGACTCCAACACTTCTGGTTCGTCCTCATATACAGTCTCGATGAAGGTGTCATTTACGTTAGGATCTCTTCTGTATAGTCCTTCCGTATACTGCTGCCATCTTTTTTTTACCTCTTTGTCTTCTGTGACTACCTTTCCAGGGCTGGATTTTATGGCTCCACATTTTGCATTGAGGGACCCTGTGATGTGTCTAATTTCCTTGAAGAGATATATTGTTCTCCCCATCCTGTTACTTTCTTCTATTTGTCTGCATTTCTCTTGTATGCTCATTTCTTTGTCCTTCCTTGCTCTCCTCTGGAAAGCCGCATTCAATATTCTATATTTTTCATCGTCTCCTTTATTTCTCGCTTTTCTTCGTTCATCTGCGATTTTCATTGCTTCACCGGATAGCAATTTTGTGACTTTCTTCCTCTCGGCTTTTGGGACCTTTTTGTCTGCTGTGTCTTTTACTATTTCGTTAATGTCATTCCATAGTTCGTCAGGTTCTCTGTCCACCAATTGAAGTCCACTGAACCTGTGCTTTACTTCCACAGTATACTCATCTCCGATGTTTTTTACATCATATTTCATCGGTTGTTTTGTCCTTTTGATCCGTTTGAGTTTGATCTTGACGTCTGCTATGAGCAAGTTATGGTCGGTTCCGCAGTCGGCTCCAGGCAGAGTTGTTACCCTCCTTACCGAACTTCTCCATTTCGTTGTACACATTATGTAATCAATTTGATTCCTGGTGACTTTATCCGGCGATCTCCAAGTATACAGCCTCCTTGCATGTAACTTGAAAAATGATCACAAAGCCATTCAGATTGCATAATTCCACAAGCCGATCTCCTCGTTCATTTCGTTCTCCCGGTTGTGCCGGTTGTCTCTTCGTCACATACTTTAGCATTCCAATCCCCAATCACGTGCAGCACATCCCCTTTTGGTGTTTCATCCACCACTTTCTGCACCATCTCATAGAAATGTTCTATCTCTTCATCTCCTGCCGTTGATGTTGGCGCATATATTTGGATCACAGTCATATTTACTGGTTTGCATTGTAATCGTATCGTTATTACTGATCGTGTTGAAGCCCAGTACACATCGCTTCAGTTCATCCATGCAAATGAAAGCTACCCCATTCCGCCTCCGAGTATCTTGTCCACAGTAGTAAACCTCGTAGTCATCCATCTTGAAGTGTCCCATCCCCGTCCACTTCATTTCGCTCACCCCCATCATATGTACACCAGTCCTTTCCATCTCTCTTTTCACAATGTCCAGTTTTCCCTGGTTCATGCTCCTCACGTTCCAGGTCCCAATTCTCATCACTTCTCTCACTTTTCTTTCCGTTGTAGCGTCATCGGCCAATGTCCCTCATTGCGGTTTTAGCACACAGGCTTCATTTTTGCTGCATGTACTTGCAGCAGTAGTTCGCCCTTCCCCAGTATCTAAATTAGAGCCTGTCTGGCTCATGGTGGGCTTCTCACTCTGTACAACCATTTCCCCTCATCATTTATCTCTTTTGTCCTTGCCTCCTCTAGGAGTTTCCTTTCTTCCTCTCTTTCTTTTTTGTTAAGTCGTGTTGGATGCTGAAACATTTATAAGTCTCCTCTGCATCTCTTAAGTTTGATAGTCGTTTGAACAACTCCATCTTTATGTTAGTGTCGCTCATTACTACCTTGAGAGGTCTGGGTTTTCGCTCAGTATCACCTGCATCTCCGTCTCTTTGTTTTTTACCTAGCCTGATAACTTGATTATCTCATCTTTAACGTCTAGGTTCAGATTACACACCTCATTAAACCCTCCAACAAACATATCTATCCTCACCCTATCTTCCTTTCGATTTGTTTTTGGTTCTGGGGCATTGAATATAAGAAAAATGTTTTCCCTATTTTTTCTTCCATTGATTTCTCTTACTGTTTCCTCCACACCAATTCCACTATTTGTAGGTGCCTGCTTTCATCATAATTTGGCCTACATATATGTATTGCATCCATTTCCTGCCTTACGATTTATTTTACATATTTACTATCGTATTTAGCATCCAGTTTTTTCTCTATGGCCTCAAATCTTGAGTTCATAGTTTTGAAATACATCTCGCATCTCTCTTCGATAATTTTCTCATTGATAATTTTTTTCCTATTTTTGGTTTGCATTTTTAAGCATTTCCCCATTGCCTCATATTCGCCAGGCATATGCTCATGACATTTACGCATACACATTTAAGTAATTAATTTTTCAGAATTATTGGTGAACATTTATTTGGATGTGTATTTGTAGTAGTACTCATTTGAGTTTTCTCTGTAAGTTCCCCCTGCGCATCTAGTTAAACTAATTTACGTTACCTGCGTCCTGGTCGACAACCTTGATAAACTCATACCCAATAACTGCAGCACCCCTCCCAGTTAGATGAAGTCCACCTCTCATAAAAAAGTCATCTCTTCCCACAAGGTTTAACCACATGTCTACGAAGCCTTCTCCCTCCTCCATACATGCCTACCGTACTTGTGTTTAGATCGTCATCCTCCTAACTACTGCCTTCCATTACTGGTAATATTGACCAACTTCCTGTACTTACCAACGATGGCCGATATACCCTCCTTCTCGGCATTGTTCTTTTCCACATGCACGAGAACAGAACCTCCTGTGCCACCACCCATAACCTGTTCTGCCTTCTCTGCTACATCCTCTATTTTTGCCCCTGGAAGACATACCGCGATGTCCTCCCCTCTGTTTACAATTTTATCTACTTTCCTAATGATAGAATCCCCCAAGTTAGAAATAGTAGTAGTAGAGTCGCTGCATAACATTGAGTGTTCAGCTGTCATCTAGCATACAGTGGGTGTTCAGCTGTCATCTAGCATACACTGGGTGTTCAGCTGTCATCTAGCATACAGTGGGTGTTCAGCTGTCATCTAGCATACAGTGGGTGTTCAGCTGTCATCTAGCATACAGTGGGTGTTCAGCTGTCATCTAGCGCACACAGTGAAGATGTGAATAAACAAATGGCGCGATTGTCTTTAACCCGCATATTATGTGTGAGTTATTTTGTATACACTGTTGGTTACCTGGGTAAATTTGTACCCTAATAACGTTTTATGGGAAAACAAGATATCATTAGATTTTGCACATTTAGTGACATTATGTTTATATGTGTAAAACCAATGGATCGCGATCTAACGCTGAATAAGAAGAAAAGAAGAAATGTTACTGACAACCTCAGTGATAATGTACCCCACCCAGGCAGTGTAGCCATCCACAAACCATATAAGAAATATGAGCTTTGTATGTTTGACATTTTATGCATTGTCAACGATCTAGGTATGTTATATAATGGTAACTAACTAACTAACAGTAATTATACATTGAAGTTTATACTGTAAAATATAATGCATGTCAAATCCCAATAATGTAAGTTTTGAGTTTGAGCCTGAAATACAAGATAACTATTATATCTATATCGGTTTAATACAGTATATTCAATAAATTGAAGGATAATTATATACTTGAGAATAATACTATACAATTATTTTGAAGTAAGAAGCTTTTCTTCCATTAGCCACATTAGCGAGACACTGTACGAAACGCAGTGCCATCGGTCGCTACCTTAACGTCTGACCTCAACGACATGGCGATTGCCGCGATTTCATCCACCAGTTTAACTTCGGTGTAGCCAGTTGCCGTATATTATAACATAAGGCTTTTCCAAGTTACCCGATATAACATATTTATTGCATACTTATGACAAAAATACCTCAAATCCTAATAGTGTAAGTTTTAAGTTTGAGCCTGAAATACAAGATAACTATTATACCTATATCGGTTTAATACCAAATAAATTTAAGTATATATAGTTGAGAATAATACTATAACATTGTTTCAAAAAGTAAGACGCTGGGGTACAACATTTCCCCAGGTACGCTATGAGGGTTAATACAGGTTTGACTGTGTGTACGCATTGTATTGACAGATATGTTGGTGCATAGTATACACATTTTGTGTGGTGGTTTGGGGCATGTATACACATTGTGTTTTAGGCAAGGGCATAGGTGCACATATTGTGCTAAGTGTAAGATTGTACATTGGTATGTGTGCACACAAATTGTGCACAATTGTAGACAGGTGTACTGGTGCATACGTACATTCCTCATATGTTGTTTTGTAGTTGGGTGCACTGATGCATACGTACACATATTGCACTGTACTGTATTATGCTAGTGCAGTTGTGCATGTGTACATGTACAGGGTGTATACCATAGTATTGTTGTGTTATATTCTGGTGCACTGGAACATATGTACACATCCCATATATACTGTTGCGTTACAAAGCTGATGCACTGATGCATGTGTACACAACTTGTGTGTTGTGATGTGTTGTAGACTGGCGCATGTATACACATCCTATATATTATGTTGTGTGCTGGAGCACTGGTGCTTGTCTACACATCCTGTATATTGTGTTGTAGGCTGATGCATGTGTACACATCCTATATATTGTGTCGTATGCTGGTACATGGGTGCATGTGGTGTACACATCCTATATATTGTGTTGTAGATTGGTGCATGTGTACACATCCTGTATATTGTGTTGTAGGCTGGTGCACTGATGCATGTGCACGCATCATATGTATTGCGTTGTATGTGGATGCACTGGTGCATGTGTACACATATTATACATTGTGTTGTATGCTGGAGCACGGGCGCATTTGCACACAACATATGTATTGTGTTGTATGCTGGTACACCTGTGCATGTGTATGCATTATGTATATGGTGTTGTATACAGGTGTACCTATATATTGTATTGTATGCTGGGGCATGGTGCATGTGTACACATCCTGTATATTGTGTTGTAGGCTGGTGCACTAGTGCATTTGTACACATCCTGTATATTTTGTTGTAGGCTGGTGCAGTGGTGCACGTGTACACAGATGGCACTGTGCTGGTGGCTCACGGTGGCTGTGAGTTGGGGCAAGGCCTGCACACAAAAATGGTTCAGGTTAGTCCGGACTTCTTCCGTAACATTCTTAAAATTAATGGAGACAGAAAGTCTAAAACGCGCACAGTATAATGTTGATACCTATTATATTATGTGTGCCTTAAAGGATGTGTGAAACGATTTTCATTGGTTACCTAAACGACTGTTTTACTTGACATGCAACATTGAATATATTAATATTTATAACATTTTGTTTGGTTGGTTAGAAGTAATATCCATAGAAAACATTACTATGTCATGATCTTTCATCTCTTATTATTTTTAGCCAGTCCAGTAAAGGGTGTTGGCGTCACACGGTGGATCGATGCTTTTGGTGCAGTGTACAGCTCCATCCAGGTGTTGACCTTGAAGGAAATTCAACCTATGCATAAATAAATTTTCAACATGCTAAAATCAGATATGCATTCATTACCCCTGCAGGTTACGAGTCGAGCTTTGGGGATTCCCATAGAGAAGATCCACATTAGCGAGACAAGCACGAACACCGTACCAAACGCATTGCCATCGATCGCCAGCGTAACGTCTGACCTCAACGGCATGGCGATTGCTGTGAGTTTATCCACCAGTTTAAATTCTAGAATAAATTATGTATTTCAGAAATTACAAGAATAACATTTATGAAACTTCCTGTCAAGAGAGTCATTCATAAATTTAAAACAATTAGATTTTTCCCTTGTCACACACGCACACGCACACGCACAAGCACAAGCACAAGCACACACACACACACACACACACACACACACACACACACACACACACACACACACACACACACACACACACACACACACACACACACCACCACCCCCACCACCACCACCACCACACACACACACACACACACACACACACACACACACACACACACACACACACACACACACACACACACACACACACACACACACACACACACACACACACACACACACACAACAAATGATAGCTCGATTGTGCAAATGTGTCATTTAGTTTTGGTGAAATAATCGGATAAAATAATTATTACATTTTGGTTCGGCTAAACACAAAAAGATTTAACAAGATTTACCATCCAAGCCAAAGGCCCAGATGGCAAGTGGACAAGAAAGCCATTGGCTTATCGAGAGTCCAACAATGTTAATCTACTTATAGCCCGCCCTCCTGAGATATGTGTCAACATTGTTTTTAAACATATTCAAGCTGCTAGCAGTTACACAATCTGTAGACAATTTGTTCCATTCATTTATTGTCCTCTGTGAGAAAGAGTGCTTCCTGATGTCCAATCTACATTGATCCTTTACTAATTTTACCTCATGTCCTCTAGTTCTGCTATCCTATTTGAGGGAGAAAACATAGTTCTATCAATATTTTCATACCCATTCAATATCTTAAAAACTTCAATCTGATCTCCTCTTAACCTCCTTGTCTCTAGAGTTGTTAAACCGCATTCTTTCAGGTGTTCTTCATAACTAAGGTCTCTCAGTTCTGGAATCATTTTAGTTGCTCTCCTGTGTATGCGTTCAATCGTATCTATATCCTTCTTACGATATGGTCTCCATGCTTGTATACAGTATTCTAAATGAGGTCTAACTATTGCTTTATAAAGAGGTATAATTAACTTTTTCCCCTTGTATGTTATGTTTCTTCTAATCAATCCAAGAATTTGATTACCCTTTGAAGCTGCAATACCACACTGCTCTGAAACTTTCATATCAGCGCTTATTGTAACTCCTAAGTCCTTTTCCTTTACAGTAGTACCCAGAACAGTATCTCCCATTTTATAGTTTACATTCAAGTTCCTATGTCCTGTATGTAGGCATTTACATTTCGCAAAATTGAACAACATCTGCCATTTCTCAGACCATTTCACTAATCTGTCTAGATCGTTTTGTAAATGTTGTTTATCACCATCAGTATTAACCTTTCTAAACAGTTTTGTGTCATCCGGAAATTTCAGTACGTTACTTGTTGTACTGTCGTCCAAGTCATTGATATAAATTAAAAATAATATAGGTCCTAATACTGATCCTTGAGGTACCCCACTCAAAACCGATTTCCAATTTGAAACTTCTCCATCTACCACAACTCGTTGTCTTCTGTCAGTCAGCCATTGTTCTATCCAGTCAGTTATGCTATCCCCGATACCATGGGCTTTTAATTTAAGTAGTAATCTTTGATGTGGCACTTTGTCAAAAGCTTTCTGAAAATCTAAGTAGATAATATCTACTGGCGATCCCACGTCTATACACTTAGTGATTTCTTCCAAAAAACATAAAATATTTGTTAAGCATGACCTCGCTTTAAGGAATCCATGTTGAGATGAATTTAATAATTTATGCTTAACGAGGAAGTCCACCATATGGTCTTTAATTAACCTTTCTAATAATTTACAAATCACTGACTTTAAACTCACTGGTCTATAATTCTCTAACTTATTTCTCGAACCCTTTCTAAATAATGGTATGATGTTTGCTTCTTTCCATTCAAACGGAACAACTCCCTCTTTTAATGACAAGTTGAATACTCTTGCAAGTGGTATATTGATTTGTTCTACTGTTTCCATTAGTAATTTTGGAGGAATCCCATCCACTCCCGGTGATTTGTTATCCTTCATTGCCTTTATTTTGTTAGCTACCAATTCTGGAGTTACAACTAACGGACCTAAATAGTCAGATTTAGCTCCCTGAAATTTAGCATCAGCAACTGGTAATGAACTAATATCTTCTTTGGTAAACACTGAACTGAAGTAACCATTTAGGTCTTCCGCCATTAAAAACCCCTGTGATATTATATCTCCAGCAGTGTCTTCTAGAGGTCCAACCTTGCCTTGTACGTTTTGTTTACTCCTGACATATGCATAAAAACTCTTGCTGTCATTTTTATGTTACATGCTAGTTTTTGCTCATAGCTCTGACTCTGTGTAGCCAGTTGCCTTATATTATAACATACGGCTTTTGCAAATTACCCAGTATAACAATTAATTAATTCTTTTAATGATTTTAATAAAAGTGCACACTCTTATTAAACTGACAATTTATACACTACTGATTTGAACATCAACAAAACTGATTCGCGATGGGCTGAATGAACGAAAGAGGGTGATTTAGGCTCGTCTTAAATAAATGTATATTTAAGAAATAATAAGTAGAAATATTTGAAATAGATCTCTAAACACTGCAGCATATCTGCAATTTGTTCAGCATAAAACAATGTCTTGCTTCTCATCACACCTTATGAGGGTACCTATGTCAATGGTGGGGTAGGAGGGTAGAGGGTAAAGTATTTGGCTTGCACCTGTGGGGTGGTCAAACTTATTTTACGTCTCCTATGGTGAACACGTGTTTGCCTAGCCATGTCGTTTTTTTTCCAAGTTTACTACTTTTCTATGAGTTATCAGCAAGTTTCTCCATAATTAAAGAGCATGTCCATAGAATGTAACAGTTAAAAAGTGTATCCTGTGTGTGTCTGTCTTTGGCTACAAATAAGACGAGAGAGATGATTTCAAACCACGAATTGTTGAAGTATTGTTAGTGGGCCTGTCAGACCGTCACGTGCTTCACCTGAGTGACATTTTTAGTATTTAATTCGACAGAAAGAGATAGCTGCCATTCTGCCCTAAGCTGCAAGCAAAGTGTGAAGGTATTGTGTATCTTTCCCAGAATGCCTGCCAGGTCATCATGGAGCGCCTCGAACCGTTCAAGGCAGCGGCTCCTGAAGACGGCTGGGAAAAATGGGTGGGTGCAGAACATCAAATGATTATTGTTGTTTAGGAAACATGCAATTTATACACATGCGTCAGACTAACATTACGTTTATCGTACGGAAAGATCAGTGTGCTTCTGTTGACAAGAGAATTCATCACACAGCATGCAGACAGGCAGAACAGATATCTGCACATGCTGTTGCTCTCCTCTTTGTCCCTGAAATCTGGGATGAGGTTGGCACCGGTACGCGTTCTCAATATTTGTTTTCTTCTCTTTCTGTCACTCACCTCCTCTTCAATCCTCCATCTCTCGCTCTCGCTCTTTACTCCCGTCCCAATCCTACAAAATCACTCCTCACTCTGTTCTCCGAGCGTTGGACATAACAACGGGCCTGGGGCCCTTGAATCTTCTGTCGGGCCCGCAACTGTCACAAGTCACAGGCCCGGTTGGGCCGCGCGATTTGTGGATATTTTAAATAATAGTTATGTTGCGGAAAGAGATCTCCTTTGGCGATTTGATGGATTACAAATTACCACTTACAACATTTCATCGTCTCATCGTTTCAGTCGCGAACACTTACTATATTATATGCAGATGTAGTGGTACCGGCTCGACCCCTAGCGTGAGTGCGAATGACGGCGTGCAATTCCGACAGATGGCGTTTTTTACATCAATGACATATTGTCCGCTATGAAAAACAAATTCCCATCGCTTTGCAATAATGTCTAATGAAACTTATGAAAGCATTAAGTGTACTTTGCAAATATAGAATTTGTTTTGCTTATTGTTATATTTAGGTGGATATCAATTGCAACATGACGTGTAAACTGATGACTATGTTTTGTTAGTTTTTATAAGCATCTTGATGGGATTCAGTTATTGGTGACCAATATATACGACATGGTCCATGCAGGCAGCAAGGACCTGCCAAACTGTATATATATATATATATATATATATATATATATATATATATATATATATATATATATATATATATATATATATATATATATATATATATATATATATATATATGTATATATATATATATATGCCTACATGGACCATGTCAGCCTCTCTAGTTAGGTGTGTTTGTTGCAGGTCCTTGCTGCCTACATGGACCACGTCAGTCTCTCTTGTTTGATGCGTTTGATGCGTTTATTGCAGATCCTTGCTGCCTACATGGACCATGTCAGTATCTCTAGGTTGGTGTGTTTATAGCAGGTCCTTGCTGCCTACATGGACCATGTCAGTATCTCTAGTTTGGTGTGTTTATAGCAGGTCCTTGCTGCCTACATGGACCATGTCAGTATCTCTAGTTTGGAGTGTTTGTTGCAGGCCTTTGCAGAATGGATGGACCAGTCTCTCTGATTTGATGTGTTTTGGAGGTCCTTGCTGCCTACATGGAGCATGTCAGTCTATATATAGTTTGGTATGTTTGTTGCAGGTCCTTGCTACTTTCAAGGACCATGCGTTTGTTGCTGGCTTTATGTGCCATGTCAGTGTGTATGATTTGATGCGTTTGTTGCAGGTCCTTGCTGCCTACATTGACCATGTCAGTCTCTATAGTTTGATGTGTCTGTTGCATGTCTTTGCAGCATACATGGACCATGTTAGTCTAATTATATATATATATATATATATATATATATATATATATATATATATATATATATATATATATATATATATATATATATATATATATAGTTTGGTGTGTTTGTTTCAGGTTCTCTGCCAACATGGACCATACCAGTCTCTACATAGTTTGATGTGCATGTTTCATGTCCTCTCTGCCTTCGTAGAATATATACTTTTTTATAGAGTGTGATGGTTTTTTTTGCAGGTACTAGCTGCCTACTTTGACCGAGTCAGTCTCTCGGCTACTGGATTCTACCGGTGAGTGGCACTTTAGAATAAAGAAGAAGCCCAAGTCATAGAGGTTGATAAGTTGTTTGACTTTCTGGAACGGTGCTTCTATCTTAGGCTTTATTGGGATTTCTAAATAATTGCCATTGTCATAGAATAATCTGACTAATAGCTAGCATATTGAATTGTATAATAATTAATGCTTTGGCTATATGCTCTATCTTAATTTTATCAGCTAGGTTAAGTAATATTTATATATTATTATTATATGTGATTATTAAATAAATGATGTTATCCTTGTGTAGAACAATATTACCACTGTGTGTATATCTACTGCCTTATTCTGAACGAATCACAAATAATAAAATATATTTTAAAAAGCGAGGTTTCTATCATTTTTTTAAATATAATTATTCATGAAATTGGATCACTTCTTGTTTTGCCTAGCTAACTACATAACTGTACGGCCTTTGTTTACTTGATGTTAGGTACACCATTGTTATCCAGAATTTTTACTGGAAATCAAAGCAACGGAAATACCCAAAGGTAGCTTTTTGGCTAGATGTGTTGAAGAATATAATTTTATTTTCATAAATGTATGTTGAGTGATTACAGTTTGTATTGAAATTGTTAGTTAAATATATCATGGCAATGGCCTTTGTGCTGTCTAGCGATCACTGTTATGTTTGTTGCCACCAGGTGCTAAGATCAGACATCGTCATGGACGTCGGACGCAGTCTCAACCCAGGCGTTGACATTGGCCAGATCGAGGGTGCTTTTGTGCAGGTATGGTCGCAACATTATTCCCCAGACTAGATAAGTCTCCTTCTGTCGCCAGGAAACCCCTGGAAATCTATCATATATTCTGTTCCCCTCCTCAGGAGAACAAATCTCCTGCATTGATAATAATCGAGACCATTGGAGTAGTAAACACGTTATGTTATATTATGCAAAAAAGTTTCTAGTGTCAAAAATGTTTTATTAATATGCATGTATACTATTTAATGGTAGGCCTCCAGGTGCAGAATGTATGCATGCTTTAATTGAAGAAAATGTTTGCATCATTGAATGCAGAGAAGGTGAAATATTCAGATATACACACAATTCTGAGATACCAAGAGACCCTCTGATTTTTGCATAACTCTTCTGCATTTGCATTTCTGTAACTTAATGTATGTAACTCCCCATGGTGTGTCGTAACGGTAAACTAGTATTTGGGAAAATGCCGTTATGTAGACTAGTAGACTAATATTTGTGAATGTGCCTTCATGTTTATAAACTAATATTACTGCACTCGACATAATTAAGATGGTATGTTATGGTGTCAGCATGATGTGAAATAAACAGGTTAAGTTTATTATGAAGAAATACAAAATTATGATTATAATTTTGGTGAAAAGAAGCATGTATGTTGCGCTTAGGGCTACGGAATGTTTGTGCTGGAGGAAGTGAAGTGGTCGGACGAGGGGCGTTTGTGTACCAATTGCCCAGGGACCTATCAGATCCCCCGCTTCAGTGACATTCCGTCTGAGTTCAACGTGTCTCTGCTGAAGGGCATGTCCAACCCTCACGCAATTCACTCCTCCAAGGTAACTAGAGGCAAATTAAATTACTACATGTTCATATATTGCATTTGTAATAATTCCGCACTTGTTCAGTTATAAGAACCATAAGAACGTACGTACATTTTAGTTATGAATTCTCTGTTTCTGCTGCATCTAAATTAGTTATGGATTCTCTGTTTCTGGATTAATGGTCAACTGGATGTCATACTGTAATCACTGGCTATTGATCTTGGTCACTGTGTTAGCAGTAACCAATAGCCCCCTCATATATTTCAACTAAAACTCTGGTTGTAATCTCTATGATCTTTGCAGACTTATATGTACGGCCAGATAGAATGAGACGGTTCCATTTCGTCAACTTGTTAAAATCAAAGTTTGCTGAATTTTATTTCTACGTCTTTTCCAAAGTGCAAGTATTATTTGAGGTACCTTAGCAAAAGAAAAATGGTTTCAATTTCGTAGACTTGAATATTGCTTTTTAATCTAAGTTAAAATAAGCCCTGCCATGGCATACTAAGTGATGTTTTGTATCTGGTAATTTTATAATTAAATTTATTAATAATACATGTATTCAATAAGCATTAGTAAGAAACTAATACATGTATTCAATAAGCAAAATAAATTGATAGTAATGATGGGATGCTCTTTACCTGTTCAGATGTATCTGTTTATTTTTATCAGAACAGTTTCTGTGCAAGTTTTTTGTGTTTGCTCACTTTTCCATGGACATATGTAATCGTAATCCTGGAAGTATTATAATTAACTATGGAAAACCATATATTTTGGAATCCTCGTGATGTCTTCAATCAAGTATGCATTTCACATATAAAACCACGAACACGGCTGGAAACAGTAGTTTATCGAAAGTGTCTCGATCTATCTAGCCTTGCCCACATCAAATATTGTGTCCACTAACACTACCGGAATACCAGAACATACTAACAACACTCTGATCCCAATCATGCAAAATAAAATAATTCGCCTATATGCTGTTCTAGGATGATTATGTTTAATACACATGTAGCCAAAGTGGTAATAGTGTGCGACAAAAAATGTAATGTATGTAAGGGAACGATATAATGCTTTTTATCATTTGAGTTCCCGTAAGTAATATTGTAATATGCAAATAATTCCCTGCGAAATATTGTGAAATAATATTTACATTTAAAACGTAGTCTTCCGCCACTCGACATAACATTATATGTTTAAGCGTATATTAACAGGTCATTGTATAAATTGAATAAGTGTGACATCACCACAGCACTTACCCCAGCAAGATTGTGCTGTGACACTGCCAAGTCAGTTAAATAGGAACTGAAGCGCCGCTATGTGTGTTATGACTGAGTTGTGTTTTGTCCCTCTAGGGTATTGGTGAGCCCGCCCTCTTTCTCGCTTCTTCCGTCTTCTTTGCCATCAAGAACGCCATCATGGCTGCCCGGCATGACGTCGGACTCGATGACACATTCAGACTGGACAGTCCGGCCACGCCTGAGAAGATCCGCATGGCTTGTGTTGACCAGTTCAGTAAGCGGGTGCGTGGTGAATTCTTTCTACGGTTGTCACTTATTTGAAGCACAGCAGCGGGTCCGAATTCCTTGGTTGTCCTCAGTTACAATGGTAATACCCGACACTCACACACAACCTTTCACCCATGCACATGATTTTAAATATGCCACTGGTCACATATATCTGTTTTAAAAAGGTAAATGGGATTTAGAAGTGATTTAAGCAATATTTGTGCAATTGTTGTTGATGTTTATGATGTGTTAGTAAATAGTATAATATTAATGCAAGAAGTAGTCACCTTAACACGTTATAGACAACACAGAGACACTGCAAAGAACACATGCTCATCATATCGTTTCCTCTTCCAACATGTCACACTCCCCAAAAGGGGGCGATTAGAAAATAAATTGAACATTCCTGTTTTAGTTTTCACAAATGAAAAAGGTATGATATATGATATAGTGCTTGAAAGCCCACTTAGAAAGAGTGACCATTCTGTCGTCATCATTACATTTAGGTGCTACGCAGAAATAGCAAGCCATACACGACTTAAATATTATTACGACAAAGAGGATTATAATAGTATGAAGACGAAACTAGACCACACAGACTGGGGCGAGATACGAGTACTGTAAACCATCAATGGTTAAGTTTTAAAGAATATATTAAAAAGAAACAGAACGAATTCATCCATCATCGACGTGTGAATAATATTAACAGAAATAAAGGAAAGGTACCCCTAAACAAGGAATCAGTAAAGAAAATCAAGAAAAAACACTTTAATGAAACGTTATACGGAGACAAAAGAAGGAAAACACCATACTGAATATTGTAGGGCTAGAAATCAAGTCCGTAAATTAACGAGGAGGATACAGAAGGAAATTGAGATGAAGCAAGTAACAGAAGCTAAGACAAACCCAAAAGCAGAATGGAAATACATGAACTCCAAACCAAGAATCGGGAAAGTGTTTCAGACCTGAACATATACCCTAAAGATCCTAGATCTAGACTCAAAGATTCTGATAAGGAATAGACAGATGTCTTAAGAAATTTTGCTTTTACTATATAGCCATATGGTGATACCCCTCATATTCCACCAATGAAGTTAAGGCACAACATGGAAGAATTGACTATTGATGAGGAACAGATTAAACAAACTTGATAACCTTAATATGTGTAAATCGGTGTGTCAGATGGTGTTCATCCTAGGTTGTTGAAAGAGATAATCATCAAGGTAAACAACTAGCTAGGCTATTTAATAATTTACTGGTTGTGGGTGAACTACCAAAGGAATGGAAACAGGGAAGGATCTCAGCCATATTTAAGAAGGGTAATCGAAAAACCGCTTTAAATAATAAACCAGTCAGCTTAACAAATATAATATGTAAACGTATTGAACAATGTGTAAAATACCATATTTTCATTCATATGATTAGGAATAAATTATTCAGCACACAACAATTTGGTTTTACTAAAGGTCGTTCTACGGCACTTCAATTATTAAATGTTATTGGCTCATGGACCAAAGCTAGCTTTAGATATAGGGAATATGTAGACGTTGTATATATGGACTTCATGAAAGCATTCGACACCGTCCCCCACAAAAAAAAATATAGGCAAACTTAAATCGTATGGTATAGAGTATTACACACTAAGATGGATCCAGGCGTTTTTATCTGGCCGTGTACAGCAGGTCAATGTAAATGGTACAAATTCTGAGTGAGCAAATATAACAAGTGGTATCCCACAGGGAGTGTATTAGAACCGATCCTATTTGTTTTATATATAAGTGATCTTCCTGAGAATATAGTTTCGAATGTATATGCGATTGCGAATGATACAAAGGTTTTCAAAGCGATTACTAATCCAAATGACCAGCATACACTACAGGTCGATTATAGATTATTTAACATCTTGGTTAAGTCAGTGGTTATTAAGGTTCCACCCAGATAAATGTAATTTAATGCACGTAGGGAAAACATTACAACAAGAGTATGCATACAACCTGAAGATAGATAATACCGCCCATGAATTAGGAGGAATATAATAAGAAAAAGACATTGGGGTTATAATTGATTAAAACCTAGAATTTGATAAACACAGCAACCAAAAAATAAACAAAGCAAATAATATCATGGCAGTTATTAGAAGGTCCTTTACAACCCTAAATCAACACAATGTTGTGCCATTATATAAGGCTTTAGTTAAGAGTCATCTATATTATGCAATATCAATATGGTTCCCTTAGAAACAGAAATACAAAGATGAGGTTGAGAATGTGCAGAGACGCGCAAAAAAACCAACTTCCTGGTATGAAGAATATTCCTTACGAGGAAAGGCTTCAGGGATTGAAACTTCCTACACTTCCATATAGCCGAACTCGTGGTGATGTGACTGAATTATATAAACATGCGAAATATGACAGTGAAGTATATAACATTGTCAAACTGCGCAAATACAGTGATACAATGGAAGGAACAAGGGGTCATAGTTTGAAATTGTTTATAGAACATGCTTGTACAAATGCTAGAGAGGAAAGCTTCTCACTTAGAGTTACCAGATTATGGAATGATCTACCAAAAGTAGTTGTAACTGATCCAAATGTCACTTCATTTAAACGCCGTCTAGATAGACATTGGAATACTCAGGATTTTCTCTACAACTAGAAAACTGCCTTGTCAGGAAGTCGTGGAGCATTCCAATGGAAAGTTGAAGATCTGACCACCGAGGCCATCGCCTACGGTCAGGAAGAACTTTAGTAAACCTATGTAAGTATATAAGGACGTTTATTTTGCAGGTGGCTCATACAAATGTCGCACAGTGATGACTTCGGTTGTCATGATGACGTCACAACAACCCTCATGCTACACCAGACCACCCTTACATTGGGCCACTTCGAAGCAGATTCATTCATCCCGTTTTTCATATTTTCGTTCACAATATATCCTATATTCATCTTCAATGAGACAATTGTTGGGAATAAATGTTAAATATATCACCAGAATCTCTGCATTGAGACGGTAAGAACGCTATTATTTGTATCGCTTAACTTCTACAACTAATGCATTATATCCGAGCTGTCTAGAGTCCTGCATATTAACCAGAACCAGATGGAATGGCGAATAGCGTGGATTGCGTGATGTCACTGGGATGTGTAGATAGATAATGTCATTGTGCAACTTTCACCAATTGGGAAATAATTAAGGGTACATTACGGTATGTTTTGGGCTCCCGGAACGATGATTTATTGGCGATTGGCGGCCATGTTTTGGCTGTTCCGTCTATTGAACATCACCCAGTGGGCGGCCTGACATTAGTTGGTTACTGTTAATATACCATCTACTGCCGAAATACTGATTGGGATGTATACGAAATAATTTATATACAAATAAAATGGAGTAATTCGGAAATGGTACAATTTAACTACACCCTTCTATACAACATCATTATATATATATATATATATATATATATATATATATATATATATATATATATATATATATATATATATATATATATATATATATATATATATATATATATATATATATATATATATATATATATATATTATGTGTATGACATATATTTATTACAGGTAACTATATTACGGTTCTTCTGTTCACCCCTTTCCAATACACATTTGATCAATAAAACTGTCATTCCACATATTGAAAATTTGTGTTATATTACATTATTATGTAACGCAAATGTTTTGTAGAAAATGAAATATTTATTAAAATATTGATATACTACATGTCAATTTTTTTATTCTTCAGTGGTACACACTGTTATGTTAGATTCTGAATTTGATACACAATTTTATAGTGTGCTTCTCTCATGTGTACTTAAGGCGCCCGTGTACCTATGCATAGTTGTTATTTATCATTAAGGAAATCTACTTTCACATGGTTTTTGTAAATGTGCTCTGGTCACATTATTAAACCATTGTCTGACTTGTGAATCCACTTTCATAGCATGCCCTTTGTAACTGTGCACAATAGTACTTTCATTTCTTACTTATTGTTTAATGGATCCCTTGTTTATTCATGGTTGACTACCTACTACAATTACAACTCAGGCGATCAACAGAATTGTAACTCAGGATTAGCACCTATGCAATGACTACAGTGCGAGAGTGCTCCAGAGTGGGATTATGCACTTATGAGGAAGAAGAAGATGAAGGCTAGTTTTGTGTTAGTATGTATTTAGGTTTGGAATTAGTATGTTTGGTGATTTGTATGTAGACAAGGTTCATTCGATCCATTGGTTTTCTTCGATGACACTACCAGGGTGTGGAAGATGTAGTAGGTGGCGCTGCTACGTCTAGAAAAATCCCACGTAAACCCAATGACGGTGTTACAACATGGCGAGTGCAGATAGCGATCAAATAAGCCAGTGTCTCCCCATTGCACATTGGGTTCAATCATTTATATAATTTTTTATGATATTATAGTGTTATACAATTGTCATAATTGTTGTACGAATTAACACATATATGCATGCTTTATAAAAAATAAACATCCAGATTAATGTTTACAATATTGCTTTGTGTTTAGTCGTTTTGACCAGTTAGGTTGTGTTTAAATAATCAAAATTAAATAATCGTTTTTAATGTTTAATGTACTGATACCTTATGCGGTAATTAAATATTATTCAAGAAATGTCCAAACGGTCAAATAAATAAGGAATTACTTAATTATAATAATGGCTACTGACCACATACACACCCATACTATGAATAAACCCTCCAAGGGAGCAACCATTGCATTTCATAAAGAGGGACGGGTTTATAAGTTAACTAAGGCCGAGATCTCAACA
>BSQZ01000114.1:477500-637500 GCA_033239005.1 Lamellibrachia satsuma | reverse complement strand
TGGAAAAGAATTCAGCAAACTTTGTTTTTAACAAGTTGACGAAGTGGAACCGTCTCATTCTATCTGGCCGCGCCCACATATAAGTCTGCAAGGATCATAAAAACTACAACAAGAGTTTTAGTTGAAATATGTGAGGGGGCTATTGGTTACTTCTAACACAGTGACCAAGATCAATAGCCAGTGATTACAGTATGACAACCAGATGACCTTTAATCCAGAAACAGAGAATCCATAACTAATTCAGATGCAGCAGAAACAGAGAATCCATAACTAAAATGTACGTACGTTCTTATGTTCTTATAACTGAACAAGTGCAGAATTATTACAAATCCAATATATGAACATGTAGTAATTTAATTTGACTATAGTCACCTTGTAGGAGTGGATTGCGTGAGGGTTGGACATTCCCTTCAGCAGAGACACGTTGAACACTACCGGAATGTCATTGAAGCGGGGGTGTGATACGTCCCAGGAAAATTGGTACACAGACGCCCTTTGTCCGATCACTTCACTTCCTCCAGCACAAACATTAGCCCTAAGCAAAACATACCTGTTTCTTTTCACCAAAATTCTATTCATAATTTTATAATTCTTCATAACAAACTTAAACTGTTTATTTCACATTATGGTGACGCCATAGCATACAGTCTTAATTATGTTGAATATAGTAATATTAGTTTATAAACATGACGGCACATTCACAAATATTAGTCTACTAATCTACATTTTCCCATATACTAGTTTACTGTTACAATACACCATGGGGAGTTACATACATTAAGTTGTATACATGCAAATGCAGAAGAGCTATGAATAAATCAGAGGGTCTCTGGGTATCTCAGAATTGTGTATATATCTGAATATTTCAACTTCTCACCATTCAATGATGCAAACATTGTCGCCACTTAAAGCATGCATACATTATGCACCTTGAGGCCTACCATTAAATAGTACACTTGCATATTAATAAAACATTTTTGACAGTAGAAATTTTTTTCCAGAATATAACATAACGTGTTTACTACTCCAATGGTCTCGATTATAACACTATTAGTACTACTAGTCACAGATAAATAATGATTGCATATATATATATATATTTATATATATATATATATATATATATATATATATATATATATATATATATATATATATATATATATAGAAAGAACACTAATATTTACAAAAAGTGGCAAACTATGAATATAACAAGTACACTATTTGACATATCAGACAGATACCATTGACAAATATAAACATCCAGACGATTTCTATACGTATCGTCATCTGAAACAGTCACTTCAGTCACGCTCATCGAGTGTTCAGATATGGGCGATATTATATCATCGTCACTATCACTGTCGTCTTAACCAGAACATTTATCACTTTCACAACCGCGATCGTAGCGCCATGGTTACTTCATCCGGATGGACAGGTTTTCGGCAGTGTCTTTCAAATTACAGCTACATGTCTTAATCTAAATATTTCGCAACGCCATTGTAACCAGCCAATGCCTCCATTATGCCTCTATCGATCAATACCCATAACCCCCGTTATGGAGCGATAGAAAAGTCTTATATAACCAACCCCATGTCGTTGCGCAATATATTGTGCGACCGGTCTCTAAAGTGCAAAAATACAAATAACTGGGCAAAGATCAGCACATCATGCAGGTCGCCCGTGTAGTCATCTCGCATAAAAATCACACATAAAATTAACTACAATTGTCCATCCGCATAAAAATCGCATAATTACCACTTTTAGCAAGATTGCTTATCAAGATTCCAACAATTTTATTATCTATTCATAGCCTGCCGTTATCAGATATATGTCAATTATATTTTTTAAAATATTCACACTACTAAATTAACACAATAGTTTGTTCCATTCATTTATCACCTTCTGTGAGAATGAGTACTTTCTTGTGTCCAACCTACACTGTTCCTTAACTAATGCTGCTTTGTATCCTCTGGTACTACTGACTTCTTTAAGTTTGAAGAACATATTCCTACCAATATCCTCATAACCTCACATCCTATACACTGTTATGTATACTGGTACACTGGTGCATCCTGCATATTGTATTGTAAGCTAGTGTGTACACATCCTATATTGTGTTGTATGCTGGTAAACTGGTGCATGTGTATACAATACATATATATATATATATATATATATATATATATATATATATATATATATATATATATATATATATATATATATATATATATATATATATATATATATATATATATATATATATATATATGCTGGTACACTGGTGCATGTGTGTTCGCATCCAGTATAAGGTGTTGTAGACTGGTGCATGTTTACACATCCTATATATTGTGTTGTATGCTGGTGCATGTGTACACATCCTATATATTGTGTTGTATGCTGGTACATTGTTGCATGTGTACACATCCTTTATATTGTGTTGTAGGCTAGTGCACTGGTGTATGTCTACACATCCTATATATTTTGTTGTAGGCTGGTGCACTTGTGCATGTTTACACATCCTGTATATTGTGTTGTAGGCTGGGGCACTGGTGCACGTGTACACAGATGGCACTGTGCTGGTTGCTCATGGTGGCTGTGAGTTGGAACAAGGCCTGCACACAAAAATGGTTCAGGTTCATCCGGTCTTCTTCCGTAACATTCTTATTGCTATAATTAATGGAGTTGACAGAAAGTCTAAAACGCGCACAGTATATATATATATATATATATATATATATATATATATATATATATATATATATATATATATATATATATATATATATATATATATATATATATATATATATATATATATATATATTGTATGCCTTAAAGGATATGCGAAACGATTTTCATTGATTACCTAAACGATTGTTTTACGGGACATGCAACATTGATTGGTTAATATTTATGACATTTTGTTTGGTTGGTTAAAAGTATTATCCATTGAAAACTAAACATGTTACTATATCACGATCTTTCATCTCTTAATATTTTTAATTAGTCCGGTAAAGGCTGTTGGCTTCACACTTAATTGTCTCTCGGCTACTGGATTCTACCAGTGAGTGGCACTTCCATCTGTGTTGAGCTGAGTTCCCAGAGGAATTGACATTGAAAGAAATTCAACCTATGCCTAAATAAATGTTCAACATGCTAAAATCAGATGTACATTCATTACTCCTGCAGGTTACGAGTCGAGCTTTGAGAATTCCCATAGAGAAAATCCACATTAGCGAGACAAGCACGAACAACGTACCAAACGCATCGGCAACGGTCGCCAGCGCAACGTCTAACCTCAATGGCATGGCGATTGCTGTGAGTTCATCCACCAGTTTAAATTATAGAATAAATTGTGTATTTCAGAAATTACAAGAATAACATCTATAAAACTTCCTGCCTCCACAAGATTTTTTTGTCACGTTTCACACTCATTTGGCATAAAAAAAACAAATGTGCGAAAGTGTTATTTAGTTTTGGTGAAATCATCGGATCAGCTAATGAATACATTTTGATTCGGCTAAACCTTATCTGCAATTTGCACACCATAAAACAAAGACTTGTTTTTCATCATACCTTAAGGGGGTACCTACGTCAGTGGTGTTGTAGGAGGGTAGAGGTTAAAATAGTTGACTTGTACCTGTCAGTGGTCAAACTTATCTTACATCTCCTATTGGGAACAAATGTTTGCCTAACCATGTATTTTTATCAGCAATATTATATATTTATATTAAAGAGTATTTCCGTGGAATGTAACAGTTCCAAATGTTCTGCTGTGTGTGTCTGTCTTAGGCTACAAATAAGACAAGATAGATGATTTCAAACCACGAATTGTTGTAGTTAGTTTTGTTAGTTGACAGTGTGCCTGTCAGACCGTCACGTGCTTCATCTGAGTGACATTTTTAGTATTTAATTCGACAGAAAGAGCTAGCTGCCATTCTGCCCTAAGCTACAAGCAAAGTGTGAAGGTATTGTGTATCTTTCCCAGAATGCCTGCCAGGTCATCATGGAGCGCCTCGAACCGTTCAAGGCAGCGGCTCCTGAAGACGGCTGGGAAAAATGGGTGGGTGCAGAAGGCTGGAACGTCAAATGATTATTATTATTTAGGATAATACACATGCGTCAGACTAGCATTATGTTTATGGTATGAAAAGATCAGTGTGCTTCTGTTGACAATAACATGCAGACAGACAGAACAGACAGACATAAGAGACAGACAGAGAAACAGACATCTACTACATATGGGTTCTGGCACCGATACTTGTTCTTATTTTTTCTTCTTCTCGTTCTGTCACTGCCATCTCCTCCACCTGTCTTCATTCCACAATCGCTCGCTGTCATTCTCTACTCCCCTCCCAATCCTTCCTAATCTGTCTTCACTCAGTTCTCCCATCTCGGTCGCGTCACGCAGTCATATGAACTGTAAAACTACCATTACTAAGGTATTTTTTTCTATAGATCCATCACCTTTATTAGTCTGCTACTTGTTGTCTACTGCGAGCAAGTTAAATTTTGTCTGTGTTGATGTGTTTTTTGCAGTTCATTGCTGTATACATGGACCACGTCATGCAGTCACTATAGTTTGATATGTTTGTTGCAGGTTCTCATTGCCTACATGGACCCTGGCAGTCTCTATTGTATGGAGTGCTTTTGCAGGTCCTTGCTGCCTATATAGACCATGTCAGTCACTGTATAGTTTGATGTGTTTGTTTCAGGTCCTCTGCCTACATGGACCATGTCAGTCTCTATATAGTTTGATGTGTATGTTTCATGTTCTCTCTGCCTTCGTGGAATATGTCAGTCTCTATATGGTTTAATATGTTTTGTCAGGTACTCGCTGCCTACTTTGACCGAATCAGCTTCTCGGCTACTGGATTCTACCAGTGAGTGGCACTTTAGAATAAAGAAGCCCAAGCCATAGAGGTTGATATGTTGTATGACTTTCTGGAACGGTGCTTCTGGCTTTACATATGTCTTTCTATCATAGGCATGATTGTGATTTCTAAATAATTGCCATTGTCATAGAGTAAGCTGCTTAATATCCAGCATATTGAATTTTATAATAATTAATGCTTTGGCTATAAGCTCCATCGTTCATTTGTTCAGTAATATTTATATTTTATTATTATCTGTGATTATTAAATCAAATCATTTTGTCAGTTAGGTTAAGTAATATTTATGTCTTATTATTATATATAATTATTAAATAAAATTATTATGGGGCTCTCTTTGTGTAAAACAATATTACCAATTTGTGTAGAACAATATTGTTTTATTCTGAATGAAACACAAATAATTAAATATATTTTAAAAAGCGAGATTTCTATCATGTTTTACAAATCATTATTCATGAAATTGAATCACTTCTTGTTTTGCGTAACTAATTATCTAACTTTACTGCTTTTGTATACTTGATGTTAGGTACACCATTGTTATCCAGAATAAAATATGTTTTGAGTGCAAATCAAAATAACATAATATAAGCAACTCGTATTATGTGCAGTAAACAGGAGTAGCTGAACTCTAATGCATTTACCTGTTTCACAGCATCCCAGGACTATGTTACAACTGGAAGACTAATTCAGGGAGAGCTTTCAACTACTACACGTTTGTGGCGGGCTGCTCTGAGGTTGAGATTGACTGTTTGACGGGGGACCATGTGGTTAGTCATCTGCTCTTGAAAGATGGACATGTTTCCAGCATGCTTTGTGTTGTCTCCCCTTGGCAGATGTCATTACTTGTCAGGGTGGAGACATCTCTACATAAACTATTCTCTAATTTTCAGCCACGGATGTTACATAATATTTAGTTTCTCTTTGAACTTGGCATACATGAAAAATCTATTCACTTTGGTTTTTTTATCAAATGGACCTGTGACATTGCTCCATTTTTTATCAAATGAACATGTGACGTTGCTCCATTGGTTTTTGCATTTCTTGTGAACACTCCTCACTTTATTTCCCCAGTTTTCTGTTCCGCTGCACAACTATGTTTGACTTTAGTCCAGCGGATCATTGAAATTTCAGAGCATCGCCAACAGTCTACAGAAACCACCACATTTAATTTACTTGTAGCTATGTAGTGCCACTTAATTGTTGAGGTACCATTTCTCTGTTGAAATGTCACTTTTCTCTGAACATCACTTAACTATGTCTTATGAACATATATTTCTTAAAATTAAGTGTACTTTTATTGCCAGTCAACGAAACCCTTGTAATATAACGAATGAAGCTGAAAAAGTGTATGTCTCCTTTACATGAGACACTAAAAGATGATAACCTTTGGCATTGGAAATACCCAAAGGTAGCTTTTTTGCTAAATGTGTTAAATAGTATAATTTCATTTTGATAAATATATGTTGAGTGATAGCAGTTTGTGATTAAATTGTTAGTTACATATGTCATGGCAATAGTTTTGTGCTGTCTAATGATCATTGTTATGGTTGTTGCCACCAGGTGCTGAGAGCAGACATCGTCATGGATGTCGGACGCAGTCTCAACCCAGGCGTTGACATTGGCCAGATCGAGAGTGCTTTTGTGCAGGTAGAGTCGCAACATGACTCACCAGTATCCCGCTGTCGCCAGGAAATTCCTGGAAATCAATCAGAATGTATGTACTCCTGGTCAGTAGAACACATCTCCTGCATCTATGCAGCAAAATAATCATTGAAGTAGTAAATATGTTATTTTATATTCTGCAAAAAGGTTTCTACTGTCAAAAAAACATTATCGCCACTCAAAGAGTGCAAAATGTATGCATTCTTGGAGTGGCGATAATGTTTCATCGTTGAATGGTGAGAATGTGAAATACTCAGATATACACACAATTCTAAGATGCACAGAGACTCTCCAATTGATGCATTACTCTTCTGCATTGCTGTAGTTTAATATGGGATGTTTAATGTTGGGAATATGCCTTTATGTAGACTAATAGACTAATACTAATATGTCATGTTTATAAACTAATATTATTATGAAGAAATACAAAATTATGATGAGAACTTTGTTAAAAGAAGACTTATGTTGTGCTTAGGGCTACGGATTGTTTGTGCTGGAGGAAGTGAAGTGGTCGGACGAGGGGCGTCTGTGTACCAATTGTCCAGGGACGTATCAGATCCCCCGCTTCAGTGACATTCCGTCAGTGTTCAACGTGTCTCTGCTGAAGGGAATGTCCAATCCTCACGCAATCCACTCCTCCAAGGTGACTAGAAACACACTAAATTGCTACATGTTTATATATTGGATTTGTAATAATTCTGCGCTTGTTCAGTTACGGATTCTGCGTTTCTGTTGCATCTAAAGAGCACCAGATGTTATCTGGATTAATGGTCACCTGGATGTCATATTGTAATCATTGGCTACTGGTTCTGGTCACTGTGTTAGAAATGGGCAATACCCCCCTCACATACCTCAACTAAAACGCTGGTTGTATTCTCTATGATCCTTCCAGATTTGTATGTGGGCACATCCAGAAAGAATGAGACAGTTCCACCATGTCAACTTGTTAAAAAAAACAGTTTGCAGAATTTAATTAGTACGTCTTTTTTTTCAAAGTGCAAATATTCTTTAAAGTAGGTTACCCAAAGAAAGGCTTCAAAGTCGTATACTTATATATTGTTTTTTAATCGAAGTTAAGATAAGCACTACCATCGCATACTAAGTGATGTTCTGTCTCTGGTATTGTTAGAATTACACTTGTTGAAATTGATACATATATTCAATAAGCAAAAATGACTTGATAGAAATGGTGGGATGTTTTTTTACATGTTCAGATTTATCGGTTTATTTTATCTAAACAGTTTCCATGCAAGTTTTTTTTTCTCACTTTTTCAAGGATTGTCGACATACATATGTGATCGTAATTCTGGATGTATTACAGTTAACGAGGGAAAACCATATATTTTGGAATCCTCGTGATGACTTCTTTCAAGTGTTTATTTCACATGTAAAACCACGAAAATGTCTGACAACAGTAGTTTGTCGAAAGTGTCTCGATTTTCTGGCCTTGCCCACATAATGCCCTGCGTCAAATGTTGTGTCCACTGACACTGCCGGAACACAAGAACATACTAACAACACTCTGATCCCAATCATGCAAAATAATTATTACCAATGTACTTGTAATAAGTGGTTGTCTGTTAGAGTACACCTATTTGCTGTTATAGGCTGATTTTTTTTAATATTCATGTACCCAAAATAGTAACATTGTGCGACAAAAAAGCTAATGTAACTAAGAGAATGATATAAAAGTGTATTATCATTTGAGCTCCAAGAAGTAATATTTAAGTGTAATATGCACATAATCCCCAACGAAATATTGTGAAATGAATTTACATTAAAGACAGTCTTCCGCCACAAGACATAATATTACATGTTTAAGCGTATATTAATTAACAAGACATCGTACAAATTGAATAAGTATGACATCACAATAGCACTTACCCCAGCGATCTCGTCAATATGCCACTGCCAAGACATTCGACCTTTAAACAGGAGCTGAAGCGGCATGATTTATGTTATGACTGAGTTGTGTTTTGCCCCTCTAGGGTATTGGTGAGCCTGCCCTCTTTCTCGCTTCCTCCGTCTTCTTTGCCATCAAGAACGCCATCATGGCTGCCCGGCATGACGTCGGACTCGATGACCCATTAAGACTGGATAGTCCGGCCACGCCTGAGAAGATCCGCATGGCTTGTGTTGACCAGTTCAGTAAGCGGGTACGTGCTGTTTACGGTTGTCACTTACTGAAGCACTGCAGTAGGTCCGAGTTCCTTAGTTGTCCCCAGTTACAATGGTAATAACCGACATTCTCACAAGTCTATCACGCAACCTTTGACCCATGCACATGGTTCTAAATATGCCACTGATCACATATATCTGTTTTATAAACGTAAATGGGGTTTAGAAGTGATGTAAGCACTATTTGTGCAATTGTTGTTGATGTGTATAATGTGTTGGTAAATATTATTGTGTTGGTAAATATTATAGTATTAATACAAGAAGTAGTCACCTTAACACGTTATAAAGAACACAGAGACATTGTAATAAACACACGCTCATCACATCTGGACGTTTATTTGCAGGTAGCACAGACAAAGGTCACACAGTGATGACCTCGTTTGTCATGATGACGTCACAACAACGCTCATGCTACACCAGACCACCCTTAACTCTGACCAGTTCGAAGCAGATTCACTGATCCCGTTTTTCAGATTTTCAGCGGTGATTTCCAGTATATCCTATATTCATATTCAATTAGACAATTGTTTGGAATAAATGTTTAACTGGTAATACTAATTTTTACTATATTAATATTAATATTGATTTTCTTTTGAACACAATTATTAAAGTTAAAAAGAAAATATATATATAATCTACACTTGATGAACATTTTTACCATTACTGCATACATTTCAGTTAAATATTTTTGTGAGGAACCATTTTGATGTTATGTCTACACATGTTCCTTGCATAATTTAACATACCTGATCATTATTATTATTAATGTCTAAAGCATAACAAATTAAAGCGTAAATAATACAATGGTCAGGGTAAGTCAGAATATCATCAAAGGTTGGGAAATATTTACCAAAATATATATAACTGCTATACTTGTACTATGTGCTAAGCTATACTATTAGACATAAAATTCATGAACATTAGTTCAGTTATATGATAATAAGTATATATATATATATATATATATATATATATATATATATATAGATAGATAAACTTATCATATAACTGAACTAATGTTCATGTATTTTTTGTATATATATATATATATTATGTAATACATGTACAAATATAAATCGATACAAATATGTATGTGTATTTTGAACAATTGTCATCGACTCTAGTTATTGTGATGAGCACAAGACAGTTGATAGTTTACATTAGTAAGGTGGCTCCCATGATAGTCTTTGCTAATGGCACTATATAAAATGTTCTATTTTTCATCTACTTGTGATCTACCTATATGAAGCTGTGTATTTGAACAATGTTCATCTACTTGTTGCCCGCCCTGTGTGAGGCTGTGTTTTTGAACATTAATCATATACTTGCGGTTTGCTCTGTGTGAGGCTGTGTTTTTGAACGTTGTTCATCTACTTGCCCTGTGTGAGGCTGTGTTTTTAAACATTGTTTATCTACTTGCGATCTGCCGTTTCGTATAAATTTAATATCACCAGAATTTCATCACTCCACCACTACAATTAATGCGTTATATTAATAAAACGAATATGCCGAGCTGTCAAATGCGTGAATTCGTTTGTCGCACCTTGCTTGCTTGCGGAACAACAACTCGCTGGTTCATGTATTATCATTCTTATACTTTCGTTAAATACAATTCACACTGATACCTTTGCATCCGTCACAGTTCTCACCTTAATGCTCAAATTCGTAATGGTATAAATTAACTCACTGACTTTTACCTTAGTCACCAGGTGGCACCTTTGCATTGTGAAAATAGCACTCCCTGCCGTGCGTTATATAGTAGCACTATTTGCGTAGACTACCGTACGCTACTGAACAAAGGGAAAAAGATAAGTCCAGATTCATTCTCATAAACCACTTTGTGACAATCCTTTCTATCACTGCTCAGCTTCCAGCTCTCAATGGAAATGACAGGTTTGTGGAATATCAAAAAAACTGTTGATTACACCAGTTATTAAACCAAAATAGAATCTTTTTAATTTCTGGTTTAACAAGGACATATCAATTGCAGACATCCAGGCCAGTGTTTAATTTTCAATCATTATTCTCCACACCCAAAGTTGGGCATCACTGTATAATCAGGGTTAAATTACTAAACTAAACAAACACAAATTATGAGCAAAGTCCTGTATTTTCAGACACATATTATATGTCTTATTCTTGGACAAGTGGCAAACTGTTGGTTGCAAACAACATATAAAAAATTCAATAAGCCTAATCACAACATCAGTTAATAAATTCCCTGTGTTTTTACCTTGCTACTTTAGCATTGAGTAAGGCTGTTTTTGTGTTTTAAAGAACACTTTATTATAATATATATATATATATATATATATATATATATATATATATATATATATATATATATATATATATATATATATATAATATATATATATATATATATATATATATATTATATACATATACATATACATATACATATATATATATATATATATATATATATATATATATATATATATATATATATATATATATATATATATATATAATTTGTACAATGGATCTATATTCTAAATGAGTCACAATTATTTCATCGATTGAGTACGAGCAAATTGTTAGTTTTTTTTCTGGTGATGTACTTAACTTACTATTACAGAACAACAACGACGTGTTTTCACTAAAAGACGCCACTGCACAAAATTGCTACGCATGGCAAGACATTTATTCCTGTACTGTAGATCGAAGTACAAGGAAAACAGGTTTTTTTGTCACCTGATCTAATATATCTAGCTATCAGAATAACGAAAGCATTACCAAAATGTTGTGTTTATTTTGTTTTGAATAAACTACTATCATTATATATCCAATTATATTACTAGAGATTGAGAGTGAACTTAAGCCAGATATGGAGTGCACATGAGTGCCATTGTCAGAAACAAGTTTTGCGGCTTTCCTCATGCTACAGTTGCAGCATGTGCGCTGTCTTTCGCAAATTTGTTCTTCTTTTATTATTATATATATATCCTCAAAATGTTGTTTTCTAAAATCATAATTTCTCTCTTCCAAAACCAGTTTGATAAAAAGAACAGCCACAACTGTCAATACAAAGTCATACCGTATTCAAGTAGATGTACTGACAATTTTCACCCCTAAATGTTTATAGGTCAAAATTGTAAGTGTATGTCAACTAATTAGGTTATGTCAAAATAAGTAAACACTAGGCCACATAGTATTCAAGTTAACAATTTGACCATTTACCTCACCTCACCTCACCTATCCTCTTCGGGCCCAGTGGCCCATAAGGCCGAAGTGCATCTCTTCCAGCTCGCTCTGTCAGCTGCTACACGTCTGGCTTCGTTCCAACTGTTCAACCCCAGTATGCGTCTTTTATTTTCAATAGTTGATCGCCATGTTGTATTTGGTCGACCAACCTTTCTTCTACCTTCAGGCGTCCAGGTCAATGCCGTCTCACATTTGCTGTTCTTATCCATTTGTAGGATATGTCCTAACCACTTCCATCTTCTTAGCTTGACCTCGGGGCTGTTGTATTGTATTTTTGCAAGAATATATCGATTTGATACAACGTTTGGCCATCGAGTTTGTAGGATTCGTCTTAAACACTTGAAAAAAAATATATCTAATTTCTGTTGTCTTCTTCGTTTATTTTCCATGTTTCACTTCCATACAACAACACTGGTTTAAAAAGTGTGTTCAAAAGCCTCAATTTAGATCTCAATGTGTATATATTTGAATTCCATATTTGCTTTAGTTTCATGAAGGATGCCCTAGCTTTACGAATTCTGTTAACAATGTCATCACCGCCTCCTCCTTGCTTACTGACGTTAGCACTCAGGTAGTTATACTTGTCCACTTCCTTTAGCTCTTGATCATCAATTAGTATTCTGTTTTCGCACTTGCTGTTTATCCTCAATATTTTAGTTTTCTTTTTATTTATTCTTAGTCCTGTCCTTGCTGCAAATTGATTCAATGGTTTTGTCTTTGTTTGCACGTGTGTGTAGCATGATGACATGGATGCTATGGCGTCGGCAAAGTCCAGGTCCTCTAGTTTTGACGTGAAGTTCCATTTTATCCCTGTTTTGTTTCCTGCTGTTGTGTTTCTCATTATCCAGTCCACTACTATCAAGAAGATAAATCCAGACATTACATATCCTTGTTTAACTCCAGTTTTGACATTGAACCACTCCGATTCCTCACCTTCGTCTAACACTGCACATTCACTATCTTCGTATAACATCTGTACCATGTGGATTATCTTGCATGGAATTCCATAGGTCTCCATAATTTTCCATAGACTCTCTCGGTGCACTGAGTCAAACGCTTTTCCAAAGTCCACAAACGTGATGTATAGAGTTGCCTGCCATTCCACTACCTGTTCTATAATATTTGGTAAAATAAATATTTGCTCTACTGTGCCTCTCCCACTTCTGAAACATGCTTGTACGTCTCTCAACTTGCTGTTAACTCCATCTCTTATTCTGTCAACGAGTACTCTTCAGAATACTTTACTAGGAACAGATGTCAAAGTAATTCCTCTCCAATTCCCGCACTCTGTAAGGTCAACTTTCTTCGGTATTTTAACGATCAGTCCCTGCTTCCACGTTTTTGGCACTTTCTCTTGTTCCCAAAATGTTCACAGGTTGATGTACCCCATGGGTAAATATTTTTTATTAAATGTGACATCAGCATTCAACCCAGGAAGAACCATACGTGGGACAGCCATATGTCCAATGCATGTAAGAACTGGGTGGTATAAATGTGAACAAACTAGAACAAGATCCTTAAAATTTTAATTAAAATAAATAAAATATAAATAAAAGTAAATGTATCATGTATATTCCCGTCTTGTCAAGTCGATACGTCACTGAGTAGTGTTCAGACACTTGCGTCACTCGCAAGGAAATGGTAACCACACTGTCACTCCCCAGTGTCACAAGTGTGCAGACCAACCAGTTCTCCTACGTAATAACATTAGTGTACTAAAGCCGCTACATAGCTAAGATAATTGTGTACCATAAGCAAATGTTAATATTATGATTCCAAACTGGCACACCACAGCTAACCAATTAAGTCAACACATATGCTATCTTAGTTATGTTTGGGCTATTATTATTATTATTATTATTATACATTTATAATGCGCCGTGTATCCGGGTTAAAAACCTGCTCAAAGGCGCTAACAAGGTAATGCTAAATAATTTTAAATTGAAGTGCTAAAATAAAATGTGATTAAAAGACAGGTAAACATAAGTTAAATAAAAAGTTCACTAAATGATTTAAATGAATTAATTATGTCAAGAAGTTAAATAAATACATAAAACAAAATAAATAAATAATAAATAAAAAGATAAAATAAACAACTACAATTAAGTTGATACATTAGATAAACATATAAGTTAATCAGATAAGTTAAATAAACAAATTAAATAAATAATAAGTTAAATAAGTAAAATGTTCGAGTGATTAAAATGTCAACAGTGTTCGAAAGGCTAGATACCAATGTGGTAGCACCCTCACTGATGTTTCAACGGTACTAATTTCGATAACCTCTTCCTAATCTTATCACTTTGCAACGCATCTCTGTGTTGTTTCCCAATATGATACACCCTGATCTTTGTGTAACACTGGGAACAACATTTGATCAGAGAAAACATGGTTACTGAGACAGGTTGAATCAAACATATGATTATTCAATGATTCAAATACATTGACCTCTGCACATACCTGCAAGACTGCTGTTGAAATAGCACAGGGCTGCCCTGGACCCTGGAGAAGATTACCAAAGATACACACTTTGAACAGTCCTATCGATAAAACTATCCGCAAAATGCGCTGAACAAATGTTGCTAAATTTGGTTAGCTTGAAACCTTCACGCCACAGATTAACCAACTTTCTGCGGTGTTGTTCAGGTGTTGTGGTCACATCGGGAAGCCTGAAAGAACATGGAGGAGGAATACAATATGAAATGAAAACGAACTGCCGACTGAAAATTAAAGATGTCTTGTGATTTGTTTTGTGGGATGGCGATCTTATTCATAGTAGGTCACAGTTACGTAAGGCGTGTGGCCAAACACATAGAAATGTTAATACTTAAATTATGTAATTAATTCAGCATCATGCTATCCAGCATTCATAATTATTAATTCATTATAGTATAACATACAAATGTCAATCATCACATATTAAACTGGGCTCAGTCCTAGGACTGAGTTTTGAGCGATACAATGCGCTATTGCCATGCCCATGGCATTAAAGGGCAATATAAATAAGTGTGTGAATAAGCAAACCAACTCACATATTCTTCCAATACAATTAGTCAAATTTACATTAATGTGCATAGTCAGACTGATAAATGGCATCACAAATACTGATTCTTAAACGTAGTAGTAGCCTAGCCATAGGTCAGGGGCTACTATTACTAGTACTAGGCCCTTAGGCGTAGGCAGGCCGTAGCCAAAAATTGTAAACACTGCCCATCACAAAATGCAACATAAAATACAATGCACGAAAAGTCAAAAATACTTACGCATGGAATGAGATCCCATGGTCCTTATGTAATTTTGCAGATCATCGATGTCAGCACCTGAATGCACAACGGCATGTAATTTTCTCCGGTTATTCGGTTCAAACACACACAGAGATTAATCTATGCAGCGTTTAGCTGATCCATCCAAGATGGCGGTTTTGGACTTCCGCAGGCGTCACCTGGCGCCATACAAATGAATACGGCGTGCGCCATCCAGTAATATATAGATCAATGATGCACACCCAATAGGTGGCCACTGTGCACGTGCGTGTAGGGGCGCGAAGTAAATTAACCCATTTCATAACATCATACCCAGCATTCATACCAAGATCATGTAGCCCTTTTCGTCAGTTTTTTTTTCTAAAATTACCGGAAAGCAAAATGTGATGTATTGCGACAAAGAGTTAATCAACCCTGGCTAATTCATCTAGCGTTGAAGTCGGAGTTAACAAAATTAAGGAAAGCTATACAGGTTGTTTAAGAAGCCAGTGTTTCTGCCTGCACTGCAAGTGCACCACGTGATGTATGTAGTATTTAATTATGTATGTATATGTTTAATTATGTATGTGAATAGAATAAGTAAGACAAAAGGAAAATGCGGTAACTAGGAGAAGATTGGAAATTAACACCTGAAAACGAAGGTAGTGGGGAGCAAACTGCAATTGGCAGGACACATACAGAGAATGTGTGAGGAGAGTGACAAAGAGAGCACGGAAGACAGAAGAGTGTGGTAGAAGGAGAACAGGAAGACCGAAATTAAGATGGAGGAATATTATTAAGAGATCTCTCAAAAGGGCTGGGATGAATAGTCGCGCTTGGGAGAGAATGGCAGGAGATGATGGAATTCTATGATATTACACTTTTACCTCCACAAATATGTTCATAAAACACACAAACAACTTTTTTAATACAATGGTTCTGCTATTAATCAAATGAGAACACACATTGTCAGTACTACATTTTATTCAACACAAATTCAGGATAGATGTACAACTTATGATGATCAGTATGAGAATGTTCACATACAGAATGTACTTCTATCATCATGTCTGTTTCCCAGGTTTGCTGCATGCATTTCTTAGAGTTTGTCCCATCACATCACTGTTTCTGTCCTAAGTGTGGCGTCGGCAAGTGAAGCCTCGGTGTCTTCCTCCTGTCCACAATCAGACGTTTCACATAACTGCCTGCCTGAGGAGCATCGGTTTTTTGTCCTGATGCTACTTCTTGTTAAGGGAAGCATCCACAGGTTTGTCTGAAATAACATGGAATTTGTTGAAGTGGTGCATGCTCTATTTGACCCATAACACATGCATAAATGGCAAAATATACTTGCGTACACACAGTATCATTTCAATTTTACACAATTACAAAACCTGCATTAATTTCTATTCATATGTAAATGTACAGAATATGACTATTTCCAATAAAACGACGAAAATTCATAATGGGTCATGAACAAGCGTACTAAGACCAGGTTTGGTTGCCATCGCACGAGCCACAGTTAATAGTGTCCTCTTATTTAATTAATTATTCAATATTGCACTTGACATAAAACGTTATTGTATACCTGCATGTGTTATTTAATATCAAAGAATATGTAGGAAGTAGATTTATGGTCAGTAAATTAAATATCCCTGTGTCGTTCCATCTGTTTCCATCTTGTTTACACCAGCCACGGCGTACACTTGTTGACATATATTTCTTGACAGTACGGAGCCAGGGGTGTACATTGTTGTGGTGTTGACATATAAAGCAGTTTGACACTATGATAGTGTGCACTGTGTTTTGGGATTGCTATAGATAACGTTAATATTCGTTGCAGTTTCTCACAGTACTAATTAACTCCGCAGTCACCCTGGTTGACCATGACAGACATCTGGGATAGGCCTACACGCGGTTGTGCGTTATAAAAGGGAGTCTTAATTCTGTTGCATTAATAGATGCCACAGGCAAAAGCAAATATCTGAGAACTATAACATCTTCCAAATATAATGCTCATACCAACTCCATTTTCAAGAACATAGGTCTTTTAAAACTGGATGATATTTTTAAACTCCCAACAATTAAAATTTTATTTTAAACTAGTAAACAAAAACCTACAAGAATACTTTAATGCTATGCCCACTGTGCATAATTCATAATTCAGATATTCGTACCTATCATACCAGAAACAGTAATAATAACAATAATATCTACGTAAACCGGGTAAATCATAATTGTGCCACTAATTGCATTAGACATTCAATTATTCACACTGTTAACAATGTACCATTTGAAATCAAAAATAAGAGTGATACCCATTCTCTCCAAGGCTTTTCGACATACTGTAAAAAATACTTATTAAGGAATTATGAAACTGAATGTTTTATGCCAAACTGTTATACTTGTACTAACTGAAAATAATAAGATAGATGAGACTTTAAAGAAAGAGTCATCATGACAGTATTTTGTAGTATAAGTAAATTGTATATTATACAGTTAGTATTTAAAAGAAGTCTAGGCCTAAGTATTATGTTATATTAATACTAGTAGTGCTACAGGACCAGTTAATTAATATTAATTGGTATTAGTTAGTATTGGCTAGTTTGCATAGAATAAGTAGTTTGGTAATGTTTGAATATTAAATTAAGTAAAAGTAAGTTTTATTTTAACATTAGTGTAATTTAAATACTATTGTTCTAATTATTGTGCTACTATAAATTTGTATTAAAATTATCCATTAATCAACAGGGTGGCTCTTGTGTTAGCGGCATACATCACGCCTTAATAAGAGTCTCCCTGACTGTACATTCATTTACATATATATTTGCTGTATTTAATGTAATCGTATGGTCAAATAAATGATTCTGAAAGCAGAATTTATATAACCATTGGTACTGGGTATATCATGCAGAATGTATCGAAAGACCAACCAAAGCCACTTAGTGTCAGAATGATTTTTACACGGAAAAATGACCGATAATTACCTTGCTTGGTGTGAAACATGATGCTGACATGTGGGTGATGTCTTCGTGACTATACTCCATGATTCACTCTCCTGTAAAACAGTCAGGAGTGACAGTCAAGCTACATCTCTAAGTACAATGCAAAAAGCAACTCAGCCAAACATTAATTAAGGAGATACGGCAGCTTGACCATTTTTAGTGTAATTGTTTCTGCCCAAGCTGCAGAGTGTGTCTTTCTGAGTAAAACATATATTGAATGTTTTTCTGCCACACCCTCCGTTTCTATGTTAATAATAAAAATGACCGCCATTTTTAACAAATATTGGCAACTTGAGAATCATTGCCATTCTTTACAAGTTGAGCAAAGATATAATTACAGTTTCTTACAATACCATATTTAGCATTCATTCTATTACATAACTAGTAGAACAACTTTAATAAAAGTTGTTATTGTTTTTTTTAATGTTTTGCAACTTCTGAAAAAAAAAATTTATGTTTACTCAGTTTTGCCATCCCTCCATATATAGTTCCCCCATTTCTCCGCGGATCTGGACGAATTACAGGGATGACCCAATTGCATTTCTAAAAGGCAGAAATCCGCTTTTCCGCAGAACTCTCTCATCCCTGAAGTATGTGTCACTGACTGAAATACGGGAAGGTGGGGCATGTCACACGCCTAAGGTGTAATGTGCCATAACTAGTGAATTGTTTAAGCCACAAAGGCAAAGTTTAGCCTCAAGTGCTCACCTGTATATTTAGTAGTTTACTACTACCAATTACCAAACGTCAATTCCACTAAGAAAAACGTATAAATGCAGGTATACATGTGCAGACATGTCTCATGTATTTCAGTCCTTTTTCTACAGAATATAATACGAACTGCAATGGTAAATTTCAGGCTGCAGAACATCACATGCCTTGTTAGGTATAGCCAGAAGTATTAACTGAGGATCGCCCATATAAATACTATATACATATCCCACCTCAACATTGTTTAGGCCAACCTCCCACCCATTCTTTAGGCCAACTTCTCACCATTTATTGGAACAAACCTCCCACTTCCTGCCACACCCCATCCATAATGTAAGTATGTAACATTGGTTAACTTATGATTATCCCCATCTAGCATAAGGCCTATGTCATATATCACACAATAAATATGGACGAACCCAATTAAACATAATATTCCAATAACATTAGCATCATGATGTTACATTATGGAAATGAACTATTGCAGTGGGACACATCGGCACACGACTGGGACATATCCGAACACGACTGGGACATATCCGCACACGACTGGGACATATCTGCACATGACAGGCACATATCCTACACACGGTCTATTGAGGTACAGTTTATTTGTATAGTACAACAACAACAACAACAATAACACACATTCCAAAAATGCATAAACACACAGGCAAGCACGTGTTATTGTCGGTGTGAGTTATATATCAACAGGTACTTAACATCGCGAGATTCTGCACAAACAACATTTTAGTTAATAATTTCTTACCGATGCAAACGAGTTCAATTTGCGGGTTCAATTGTTCGATGTACGAGTTACTGTTGGACACAGTTTTGAAGCCAAATTCTACGTGATTTGGTCCATAATGAGGTGTGCGGACATGACTTATCGTGCGGACATGACTTAGCGTGCGGACATGCCCCACCTTCCCGACCTTCATACCGTTGACGTAAAACACCAGTTTGGTCTGGATGGTAGTAGGTGTCAGTTTGGTCTGGATGGTAGTAGGTGTCAGCGGCATCATTAATTGGCAGACTTTAGCGTAACGTGACAGAAACTGCCTTAATTTCGTCTAGTATAAACACCGCTGTGTGAATGGCGAATCTCAACTAGACGACTCCAGAGTCCAGTGCGTGGGCCAGCCACTCTAGCGCGTTCTCAAGGAGTCAGACCACAGTTGAGAATTGCATTGGCGGCCATGTTAACGTTTTGTCTGATTATAAGAAAACACTTTTTTCACAGCAACTGCCATCATCTCATTGACATGCTGACCAAGTTGTATCAAAATCACATACCTCCAGCTCTTTTAAAACGCCCCGACGTGCGATGCCCATAAATTTTGACAAAAATAGCCATGTATTCATGCGCCCACGTGTCCCATAGCAGAACAATTCTCTAAACCCCTCCGCCTGTTAAACTCTCAAAAAATGCGCCATTTCACAGCCAATAGCTTCTACAAACAAACCTGTGAATATGCCTGCCCAATTGCACTTATGTCACATCATATGAATTCTTTAAATTCACATATAGCAATTTAACACGCCCTCCATTCGTGTGAAACAATAAACAGGAAGGTCAACTGTGGTCTTACCCCTCAAACTATGTGGGCCGTCTTCATATTATGTAAGCGCCGTGGGTTCAGATTTGTCCTCCAGAAGGCACCACACGACGCGAACACGAAAACAACATAGTGGAGAACGAAAACATGGGGAAAAGGCATCTCAACCAGAGGCATCTAATACCCTATGTAATCACTGTTACCCTTCCTTGTACGCGAATGTAGGACTTATGATTGATGGCTTATGACATTTAACGTCAAACAGCACTGTCTATAATTTACACAGCGTAAGGATCGACCCCTGTCTAGTCGTTGTTGAGCGCGTGAGCGAGAGTCGATTCTCGCAAAGTTCGAAATTAGTTCACCATGTAAGATTCTCGCTTCTCTCAAGGGCGCGTGCATTCGTCGAGAATACTCACAGTTGTGTAGTAGTTGTCTTTGTCGCTCGCCAGATCGTCTAGCTGCTTACTGATAATACCGCAGACGATCAGCTCGGTATAATAAGCCGTGAACGCATCTTCCAGGTTCGCAAGATTTTATTAACGCAGAAGTGTTGATCGTACAACATAGACTGGTCTCTCTATCATTGTTCTTGTTTCTCCCATTTAACATTTAAAAGTCTTCAATAAATTTAGATTTCTAATGGTAAGGTAGGTATGGGCCGGCGTGGCCCATCCTTGCCGATAATTTTGAGTCCAAATTGAACGAGGTGCATAGTAATTTAGATCGCGCTTCGGTTGGTTATGAGTCTATTTCTGGCCTGTTTATACCAGAGCTTTCAGAAGAACCCCGCCTCAGTGGAGGCGCGGTTAACCATTTTATGAAATCGAGAAAGCCGTTATTGGCCGATGTCCATATACAACCGTCATCCCCGTACATGCTGGAAATGACCGTCGTATGCAAGGTATCGGGTCACCTTCTGAACCCCCAAGACTGGGAGACCTTCTTGTGTCCTTGGGGACGGTCAGTTGCCAACTAAACTAGTTTCTTATGGCCTGCATTCTAAATCGGGTAAACATTTCTCCCGTTTGACAGTCCAGTTATTATTACAGTCGGGGCGACTCTACCCCTCCCTACTGTGTACAGTAAATAATAAGCAAAGCTGCAAACTGGCCAGAAAGTAGCTTGCCTTACATAAGTTGTATCAACCTGGGTTTTCTTTATGCTAACGTTAACTTATTGATTAAATATGTCTGCAATGACCACTATCTCTGTTCTTACAATGTTAGGCTGACCAAACCTTACAACCAGATTCATTCACGTCTAGAAATCAGTTATAATACCAGGTGTCCAGGTATCGTCTAGATTGGAGATTTCGACAGCAAGTCACTTCACGTACATTTCACAATAACAAATCGCTATCCCGGCACATTAGTACCATCGGTAACATCTTTGGTTGAAATTTAAAAAGAGTTCATAATTCAGAAACCAAGCATAACGCTAGTGCAAGTCGGCTTGGCTTGTCCATGCGGAGTCCGATTGTTGGGAGCATTTTCGTAACTTCCATCGTGGAGCGTACATACGTGTTTCGGTGAAATTGTCTGCCGCGCTCCCTGAGTGCGCAAATCTGTTACCTTTTAAAATAAGTCAATGGCTTTCCCAGAAGTTTCCAAATACTAACGTACGCATGCGTGAACATCTCCTGATTCTACCTAAATCATCCAAGACCATCTCACGCATGCGTGAATAGATCGACGCCACGCAACCTTCCTGAAGAAACCCATTTGCATTTTCGCATAATTATTATATGTGTACGGTGTGGGTGGCTGACCGACATCTTGCCAAAATGTCTATGCCAGTGGCACGCTGCAGTAATTTTGGTCTATCGTTTGGTTCCTCTGACTCGGATTACTCCAATAATCCATTAACGAATTAAGTTTACTCCAATTAAATATGGCGTCCCTATGTCTAAACTGCCAAATCATCCGTTGATTTGAAAACCAGCCTCCTGCATTTACCAAATCCTTTTAAATAAAATAAAATATTCTTATTTGTAACTAAACAATTTTCATAGTTATCGTGATCCCTGTTTGATCACCCCGAATCCAATCAAACGTTATACATACGTCCTTAACCAGACGCATTAACAATAGCGTGCGTTGGTCTTTTTTGACTGTATTGCCGCCTATCAGTTTAGCGGTGTCTTCGTCAGCTATTATGAACTTGTTCTCACAACAATACAACTTGACAACCCTACTTTGGTTAGCGCTCATTTCTTTCAATCAAATCAAGTCCATGATCTTCAGTAAACCCTTCAGTAATGATATCGTAGCCATATAACTGTAATTAATTTCTGAGTTTGGGCATTATTATATATATATAATTCTATGTTTTGTTCAACCAAATGCATATTCATCTTATACTTTACAGTTTGATAAATCTGTCAACAATTTGAACAAACACAAAATTATTACCAATAGATTTGAATCTGTAATGTCGGCATGTTCATGCGTAACTGTGGAATTAGGTTCGTCAAATTCCTTGGTATATGTGGTAACAGCTTGCTTCTTGTGCATTTAGCATATCTCGTTAGGGGAACTACGACGATGTTCTACAGTATGTTCATCGGGCTGTTTTTGATATGGTCCCTCGTCGGCAGTCATCGTTCTCGGTTGCTGATTTATGGGTCGCGGGCTCTGTTGTCTCGATTGCTGTTTGTCTTCGCACGCGCATCGGGCGGTGAGCTGTTGGTAGCACTGAAATCGAACTTCTAAGACGTACGTGCCCCATAGACATAAATAGAACACCCGTTAGTAAAACAAGACCGCTGAGCTCTTATCAGTTGACACATGATAAAGTGATGCTGGCATGGACCAGTGACATTCATGCTGCTGCACGGCAAGAACCCACTGGAGGCCCAGTGTTTATACTGTACAGCACCCAGTCTTCATCATAGATCTATAGATATACAGTACTAATAAGAGAGTATTACTACATAGCTGTATATATCTAATACCTTATTACGTGCACAATATATCCATGCACCTTGTATATCAAATATCATAACATATTAACTATAACAGTAGCACCACCAAACATGATCGAAACTGAACTTTCTGAAGTGCTCTATACATGTATTAGCTAATGACTGCAAGAGGTCAAAATCTCATTAAGCTATGTTGAACATTCTCTAAGGTCCCAAAAATATTCTTTTCCCATCTTCCAACACATTCCCCAGCAGCTCCATCACAGCTATTTCCACCTGCAGATCAAGATCTCTAGAATGTTATCTGGCCAACTTGCCCAAGGACACACCTCATGTAAAGAAATGTGCTCTCTCATTTAAGCTGTCAATTGTTTTAGTAGGCAACCTTTCACATTTTTTGTCAAACAAATGCATAGAATGCAATGAATGTTGCAATGTGTACAGAATGAGTTACATGATAGTGGTTCATACAATGAAGAAAAGGCAAACGACGACCAAAAAGAGGAGAGCCTCATTAAATGCAGATGACTTAATAAAGAAAAAAATCTTATTAATGAGCTGACATCTAGTAGTTTCATAAAAGAGTTACAACAATGCTTACATGCACGCACACATTATTTATAAAACTGAATCCTACCCCTATAACATTTTATGTTGCACCCAATCAATGTGACTACTGGGAAACACTTAATGTACGCTCCCCCAAGAAACACAAACGTATCTGTAAATATATTGATATTGATGAACATTTTCGAAACTGTTAAATTCATTCACATATAAACTAACACAGCACAAACATTTGCGACATAAAGTACCTGAAAATAACGAGATGTTCGATCCTGTCTTCTGTCAATTCGTACAGCTGTAAGCCACACAGGAAATAACCATATTCGTTGTCACTGCAGTGAGCTGGCTTATCGCTCTTGTTTATAGGGGGGTGATTAATGATGTAACGTGCCCTCGTCTCCAGCTGTCTCTGCTGGTAGGGCGGCAGTCTACACCGGCGTGAATGATGGCCAATTCGTCCGCAGTTGAAACATTCCACCTGGGAGTGTGGTCGATCATCTCGCTGCAGACTGCTTCGCGCGTTCTCGTGCATTGAGGCCTGGCGGCGCTTGGTTGTACAAGCTATCGTGTCACGTCAAGACATTATCCCTACTTCATTCAGGACCGTCAGGACGCGACAACGAATAACTCACATTGTTTTACCAAAAGATCTCAGGTTCGACCACAATGTGGCTTTATTGGTAGAAGTCCATACACAGTACAACATCTATACTACAACTACTCTACTACAGTTCTTTATTGGTAGAAGTCCATACACAGTACAACATCTATACTACAACTACTCTACTACAGTTCTTTATTGGTAGAAGTCCATACACAGTACAACATCTATACTACAACTACTCTACTACAGTTCTTTATTGGTAGAAGTCCATACACAGTACAACATCTATACTACAACTACTCTAATCCATATCTTCTACAGCTCTCCCGCTACTACTCCCACTGTTCTCTCTCGTTCTCCCTCGTTCTCCCAGACTACATCTGATTACTTGCCTTTAAGCAGACGTTTCACGTACATTAACATCAAGCTACCGTCGGCAAAGTTCAGCAGTTATTGATTCTACCCACACACAAGTTAATATATTCATTAGGTCTTATCTGAATGTACATCTATGTTAATCCTCAACTATCCAGTTCGACTGAAGTCAATTCCCTTCCGAGGACACAAGAACGTGACCTGATTGGAATGTCTTCCCCTTGCTGGACGCTGTCCACTAAGATAAATAGATAATCATTTAATAATCTTCCCACCAGAGAGATGGACATGTAGTGTGTCCACCGCGATCAATAACTAACTTCTTACATATTATAAGTTATAAAGTTGGTTACACTGACTTGCTCTTTACATGGTGTCTCTCGGAGCCGTCGGAGTTCGCGATTGTGGTTGAATGTTGATCTCGATCGTATAGTTCTGGAATTGTTGGTTGTCCATGTCGGAAAGTCACTTATGTTGTTGAACAAATCCTGGCTGATCCCTGTCTAGGTGCTGTTGGGCGCGTGCGGAAATATTGAGTCCGAATGTTGGGAGCATTTTCGTAGCTTCCCTCGTGGAAGGTAGACGTCGTGTTTCGGTTAAATTGTCTGCCGCGCTCCCTAAGTGCGCAAATCCGTGACCTTTTGAAACAAGTCAGCGGCTTTTCCAGAAGTGCATGCGCATGCTCATATCTTGATTCTACCAAAATCATCCAAGACAATTTCACGCATGCGTTAACAGGCCGGCACCACACAATCTCCGTGACGAAAACCCACTTGCATTTTTGCATAGTTATTATATGTACCGTGTGAGAGCTGACAGACATCTTGCCAAACTTATGGGTCAGGCCGTGTCAGGCTTTGACGAACCCGGTTGACAACTCATTAGTAAACTTCAATACACGGAGACGGGCGTCCTCGATCTTTCGACCCACGCACTTAGCTTGCGTTCGGACGAAATACCCTTTACTCACAACTGAACTTCTGCCCTCCAAGGCTAGGCTACATGTCTACATAAACGTCCTGAATTTTCTGAATTGCAAAATTCATATTATATATATATATATATATATATATATATATATATATATATATATATATATATATATATATATATATATATATATATATATATATATATATATATATATATATATATATATATATATATATATATATATATATATATATATATATATATATATATATATATATATAATACAATAGGTATGGTTTATTTCAGAGTTTTCGTTCTCTAGAGTTAGTGAGTCCACGACAGGTTTTTCCCTGCATGGGATATTTTATGTACCATGGCATAGACACCAGGTATAGAAGGAACCAAGAGCTTTTATCGTCTCTTCAGAAAGACAAGGACAAAGTGGGGTGAATGAAATTGCATAAGCTTGCGGTGGAGATAAAATCGAAGTCATGTCCTCTCGACCGACAGCCGGGTGCTCTAAACATTAGGCCACCACGCACCTAATTTGTATATGACCCCTTATGTAAGAATGATGTCATCCTATAACAGCGACCCAACGATTCGTGCAAACACTTCTAAAAGAGTCGGCTTTTCAAGCGCAGTCAATCACGTCAAAGTTAAGATGGCGTCGTCGAGAGTGCCGGTGAAAAGTGATGCGATGCAGACCAAGCTGGTGTTTTATGTCAACGGCAGGAAGGTATTTCAATGCTTGTTGTTGTTGTTAGCTCCGTCCGTATGATTGAATAACGGTTGTAGTAAAAGTATCACTGTCTAAGGTGACATTTACCACTAGTTAGTCACACTCTGATTGTGACCTTTGCCATGTATTACTGTCTAAGGTGATATTCGCCGGCTTACTGTATCCAGCGATCCAGCGCGATGCGCGGTATCGCGTTGCCGTTGGTGCGCTGTGCGATGAATACCGTAAACGCGCTTGCAGTTGAAGCATGTAAGTGTTACATCACTCCAACACCCCCCCCCCTGTAATGTGTCCATTTTCCGGACGGGATAACTTTACAAAATGTTAAGGTACACGACATTAATAATTAATGATCTATGCCGGGGGCGGAACATGCTTGTTGGCAGGGGGGTCTCACTCAGTCGTAATCGTATGACGTATGGCGTTCCATTTACAGTATATATCACCCTTATGTTATGGGCGCAACGCCACGGTAATTTTGTAATATCCTTTTTAACTTTGCCATTATCTACGCTGGGTGGCGCCATTGCTCTGCGGGGGGCTCAGCGGCAGAGTGATTTGAGTACGAGCTCCTGGCACCGCGTTCATACAGTAAATCAATATGAGCGACGACGCATTACCTCTCGGAAAAACGGCCGAAACGCATGGAAAATCGAAAAAAAGAAAACTGGTGTGCACTGGACGGCTCCTGGATATATCACCTAGTACTACAAATGCAATGAAAAAACTTTTTATCGACTTCCGAGGAAGAATTTGCAGCGAAAAAGGTGTTTGCAAATGCGGAAATTGGCGTGTCCGCCAGCCGCAGGCTCTGCGAGAGACCACTTTTCCGATGCAGATTACAAGACAAAAGACGTGTGTGATGAGCATGGACAGACGGTGAGCATCAAGATGTCATTCTTGGTCAAAGACACCGTTCCATCTTAGATCTTTTTTTCCGCATATGACCATGCATCTACAGACTATTTTGCGACAAGGAAACGTCAGATATCAGAGGGCAGAGCGATGCGTAGGAAGCGACGAGCCGAAACCAAGGTTAGTAAATTGGATTACCGTTACCATTGTGACTTATCACTACGATTACAATATAGTTCCACCCCAATAAGCACAGTTGTGCTTCAATTTCAGCATATATATATGACCCATAGTAAATCGAAATGTATGAATACAATAAAGTGCGATTAAGTGTTAATAGTTTGACATGATTACGAGTGTTTTCCAATCCGCCGATTTATTTTCGACGTGATCAAAACAATAACTATCAATAACTCAGTAAGTGCTACAGGATATACAGCAGCCTTATAACATGGGCCGTGGCGTATGTACTAGGCAAAATTATTCAAGAAAATGATTTTATATTATTTATTGACAGTCATAATAAGTATCAGACTCCTGTGTTCTAAATGAAACAACTTCTGAGTCTGAGACCAAGCGGCAAGCGTAAGGCTAGGGGGGGGGTACATGGGGAGAAACACGACCAAAAGACAGTATAGACTACAGTGCAACAGAAGCCTGCTGTTGCTGTTTACATTTCAAATTCTTTATGGAAATATTTAAATATACAAATACTTTCATTGTGATTAAGTGCAAATGCAGTTAAAACAATTTTTTTAAAGTATTTAAATATTTAAGTAAAATGTATTTCACTCAATGTCTAGCTGGAAAGGAAACTAACTAAGGCATCGTCATCTACCCAGTTGAACACTGTCAGATTACATGCCTGCTTTCTATAATGACACTTTAAATGTCTGTCTGAGTTCTTGTGACTCGACAATAAGACAAAATTATATGAAATTTATTTGCTTTATTGATCAGATTAAACCCCACGTGTAATAACCGGAAGTTCATAAAGAGATTTTATTCTAAGTCGACTGATAACACTGTAATGAATATCGTGGGGGAGGGGGCAACTGTCGGCAACCCACAATAGTATTAATTAGTATAAGCTATACATGTAAAGGAAGTATATCAGGCATAGGGTCAATTCTGTTTTGTCAATTCCAAAAAACGAGTTCTAATTCCGCCTTGCAAAAAATCAATTCCAATTTATCAATTCCAATTCCAACTTTTAAAATCCTAAGGAAAAATTCAAATCCAATTCGTTTTAACACAGTTTTATTCATCACGTGTGCACAATCATATTTAATCAGATATGATTAAAATATTAACAATTGTTCGTTAAAAATGCATATATATATATATATATATATATATATATATATATATATATATATATATATATATATATGTCAGGTTTGCCATAAAAAAATCTTTAAAATGGCATTCATGCAGCCATTTCATATGCACTTTCTGCTTCGAAACCTCTGATGGATTTCTGCTAACAAAACCAGACATTTTGGACAGCCCTTGAACAGTTTCCCCTGTTTATATCGGGTCCAGGTCATTTGCCCCCCTCCCAGACATTGCCCCTTTGTCACTTGCCCCTAGGACACTTGCCCCCCAGACATTAGCCCCTTGCCTTACTAAAAATCTGGACATTTGCCCCCTGTTCGTATCTTCTGGATTATTTGTAAGTTTTTTAAGAAATATTTTTTTAACTTATTTTTTATTTCGGAACATGAATTCAATATATATATTACCCTAATTGCAATTAATGTTCTTTGTGCCAGATCAGCCAAGTAAATTACTTTATGTGGTTGGAGATGATCCTGTAATCAAAGGACTATCTTTATTGCAATTGTGGAAGAAGCCAGTGACATTAGGACCTGGACATGTTATTACAATTGAGGATATTTGAAAGAAGCCATCTCAACAAGGTTTCTTTTGAATTGCATTTACCATGGAGAGTTGGAGTGACTCCATTTTCCTATAAAACATGCCAGAGTTGTCAGAATTCACTTATAACTTCACCATGGAAATTACTACCAGCATCTGAGGAGGTCAGAAGCTATTGTTTTCAGTGTCATGCCTATAGAAGAAGAGGGACCAACAAGATTACTCTTCAATGGGAGTGAAGCCAGCATCGATCCTGATCATGCAAGGGTGCTGTGGTCACTGATCTGATCTCCAGATCCAGAATGTGATCAACAAGACTGCCTGCAACCATGATGGTGACACGGCACAGATAGAAGCTTCCAAGGTCCGTGAAGACCTGAAAACTAAGGCAGCTAATATCAGGGATACTCCAAACCAGCTGATCTCTGACTCGTTACTGTCCACCACTGTTCGTGGAAGCATCACCCCAAGAACCCATCTTCCACCACTGATCTGACTATCAATGATACCTGGAAGACAACTGGTGACAAGATCATCTCATGCACACTCCAGGGGATAGGCCATTGCATTAGGCTAAAGTGACTTCGACTTGTCATTGAATGTTATGTTATTGTAGTAATAATGATAAAACTGCAAACTGATTTTGACATGTCAACTATCATAGAAAAAAGGGGCAGATGTCTGGGGGGGCAAATATACTAGGAGGCAGATGTCCGGGGGGGCAAGTGTCCAAGGGGCAAATGTCTGGGCAGGGGGCATGTGACCGCAACCCATTTATATCACTATCAGTTGTAGTGTTATTGATATTTCACCGAATTTATTGTAAAGTTTGAGTCTTCAACATCCTAATCTCCAACATGTATTATCCATGGGGAAATTTTTAATTACTACAAAGGGCAATCCCTACAGCCACATGTAACAGCATTGTACAGGTGACCAGTGACCTGTTTAGTTTGGGAAACTTGTGGGCTGAACATTAGGCTTGGATAAACAATGGGCTGCATTCAAGTGGGGCAGGCTCCCTCTCTCACACTAAGGGAATGAGCAGACAGGTACCCTTAATTGGTAATCTCTGTAAATAAACCTTGTCCACTGAGAAAGAAAATGAGGCCTGAATGGTCTGATTTTGCTTTTACTGTCTGTCACAGTAACTTAGTATTTCTTTTTAATGCAAATACTTGATTATATTGTTCTTGTTCACAATGTTTCAATAACAGAGTAGACAGTGTCTATGCTGTAATGTTGACAGCTTCCTGGCTGTTACCAGATTCAGGGTGACATGCTAATAGCAGACAAATATGATTTTAAAAGTAATATAAGTAAATATAAGGGTAAAGATTAACAGTATCAAGTCAATAATTCCAACAAAATCAGCCTGAAGTATATTCATGGCAATATCTTGTCTCTGTGTACTACAGCAACAGTCGTCAATATATAATTGATATATATAATTGATAATTGATGTATAATTGAATTGATACAGGCTTATGTCTGTGGGGCTTTTGTTGGAGGGGCTTTTGTCCATGCACCATACTATCTAGCAGATGTTTTCAGTATAATACCTAATAATTATATATGTATTTACATATATACATATATTTACACGTGTGGGCAGGTGGGCAGGTATGTGTGTGTGCGTGCAGCATTTATAAGGTAAAGATGTCACAAGCATAGATCTGCATTTGGTCCAATAACAATATTCATGCATTATGTTATCTAAATCGGGTATCAGATATTAAATAAGGAACCACATAGAAAGTGGTCCTATGGGTCCATATTTTGTTATGGAATTTGGACCCCTTATAGAATTGAAAACATTGCAATGTTGATTAGATAATATAATGCACTTTGCAGCTAGGATGCTACAATTTTGGTTACCGGTATATGCGTTTGGTTATCTTACCAGTGGCATTCGTCAAACTGACCAAACAGTTTCGTTAAAAACATTAAGAGATCAGTGAAACACCCATTGATTGAATTAACATGGCTCCATAGGAAAAATGCTTTTCCCTGTGGTTGATTACTTTATATATTCTATATGACACTGGTACTCTTATATTCTAAAAATAATATATACAAGAGAAAATATCTCATATTGTGATTCATTTTTATTATGCAAAATATGAATTTTGTTAAAATTTTCATGTCATTGTATGTGTAATCTTTTCAGATGAAGGATTCACCACTGGTTCATACAAGTACAGGTACTAGTTTTGAAGCATCCAGCGCTATGGGTGATGCCGTCAATCTTGACATTACGGATTTCACCTTTAGTGCCATCACTGCTACTTCTGCTGTGACACTATCGACAACTGATGCTGAAATGCAAATCGATCCGGTAACGATATTTCAAGTGCGACACTTCGTGAATGCTGCTGTAGTCACGGATGACATTTTTGCACAAATGAACGTTGATCATGACTACTCCTATGTGAAGTTTCCATCAGATTCAGTTATAACAAAAACATTGGTGCAGATGATGCACACTATGTAATAACAGCGACATAACCGAGGGTGACTCAAGCAGCTCCGACACCTATGAGAAAGAGAAGAAGTTTGTCATTCGTGAGAAAAACTTATGTCACTTTTCTGCACCTGCCACACACCAAACAGCCATAAACTGTGACACAGGTTGTACCCATGTCTGATCTATCAGCCAAGGTCTTTCGGATACTATATACACCAGATAAAAACAAATCCGATTTAAATAAAAAAATCCAATTTTTTTTTTAATCATGATTTTTTTCAACCCTGGTATTGATACACATGATTGGTGTGCATTTACTGTCAGTACAAGTAGTGTATTTGGTAGAGAATGAGACGCTTGGTTTACATTTGCTGTTGGTAGGAACAAGTAGTAGATTCTGTCAGAACAAGTAGTATATTGGATACACATGATTGGTGTACATTTACTGTCAGAAGTAGTAGTGAAATGGTGCGGATTCCAGAATGAGATGATTGGTGTACATTTACTGTTGGTAGGAACAAGTTGTGTATTAGTATGCATGATTGGTGTACATTTACTGTCAGTCAGAACAAGTGATATTGGTACACATGATTGGTGTACATTTACTGACAGGTTAAAACAAGTAGTGTGTTGCCATTGGTACAGATGATGATGGTGAAACAGTTGCATTATTATTAAGATGCCTTGGCTTTATAAAGATTAATTATTTCCTAAGCTAAACTACCAGTATATTTGATATGTTGTGGCATAATAATGATGTGTGTAACTGTGATATCCATGTTCCAGGTTGTATTTCCCGGTAGTAGAACTGTTTTTAGTCAATGTTTAGTCTTGGTTTCAGATGTTCTAGTTAGCCTTATTTCTTTGATAATTGTTTTTCTATGTGAATAAACTTTTGATATATTTTATGTTGGTCTCAATTTAAATGAAATTGTGTGTAGTGACATGCAATATGCTGCAGGTAACATTTTTGTTGACAGAAATGGGATATGGATAAGAAGGCTTTCACATCATTCAGTTATCAATATTTTAGTGGGATTTTTGCAGTTTTCCAGGTTGTTTTTCGACCTGCTGTATACTTTGGGTGCCTCACAATTTGTCTATATCAGACTATCAGGACACTCACCTGTGTCAGGTCAATCTCCATAGCTAAACTTTCCATCAATTCAATTCGGTTCAGAATAGACATCACAGATTCTTCCCACATCGCAGGATGGGATTACTTGTCTTGCCTTTCCTGAGCCTGAAATATAATTTGTCAGAGTTAGTTGATAGCACTAATTCTATAATTACCATAATAGTTGCAAAACGGTGAACATACTGTCAGCAGTTAATTATTGTTATTTAAATTATTACATTGCACCCAACAACAAGGTGTTGTGGTGTGCTACAGAGAGGGGTGATTACAAGTATGAATATTAATGTAATCACGATTAAAGTAATTATTGCAATCACAATTAATAATGTAATCATGATTACAATCATTATTACAATCACGATTATAACATTTAAGAATATATATATTCACATAATGAATTAAATAAACCTTCATGTTATTATTGTCACCAATGTTAATAAACACAAAATCAAACACAATATTAAAATACAGTCACGGTACACTTCATTAGATTATATACAAAATAAAGAGAAAAGCCTGCTTGCATTGCCATTGTAGTTCGGACCTCGCCCTTGGGCTAGGTAAAAGAAATATGCAGAAAAAAGAGGATTATTAAAATGGCAATGATTCGATAACAATCAATGAGTCGGCACGCAAATCATGCAATGACAGCAGACCAACATCTAGTACCGCCCTGTTTTTGGATGTCATTACAAAATCATCGTCTTCGGTTCTAACATCTAAGCAACTCGTTGGCAATATGTTACAACTTGACCACAGCCCGGGGCCTACGGCTACGCCTGGAAGTAGCCCGTCTATATTTCGTTTTCAAAATGTCATGACTTTCAGAACATTATTCACACCAATTTTGCACGAGACTGATCATTTGTATTTAGTATTAACAGTCGGAGAACAATTAGTTGTATGTGTAGTTATGAGGTACAACGCTACCGTGAAAGACATTTTCCGGCGTTGTTAATATATTTTCCGTGTCGCAATGCTTCTCTGCCATTCGATTTTTGTGAAAATTTGTTTTTTCAGACATTATATTTTTTATTTTATCATTATAATGGATTATTTGTAGCAACAAAAATGTCGCGCGAGAATGTCGGAGGTACATAAAAAATAAACCGCTTTTCATTTTTGTTTATTCATCAAAATGTCTGCGGATCCGTAAACCGAAAAAAAGTAAAAACCATCGCCTAATTTGTAAAAGAAATACTGCGACATAGGACAAAAGAACCGGTAGTTGTTAATGTCACAATCAAAAGAAAGCCTGTCATTGAAACTAAAAGTGTCACAACAAAAATAAAGGCTGCGATTTGTTATGAAAGTGTCACAACTAAAAGAAACGCTGTGATTGACTTTAAAAGTGTCACGACCAAAATAAATGCCGTGATTGGCTATAAAAGTGTCACGATTATTAAGCCATCTTGTTTATGGCACGAATGCGCTGTCGTGCCTTGCCCTTGTATTGCGTGGACTTTGGACAATAAAAAAACAGCGTTTGGTGATATTGTATTTTTCGCATGTACAAATTCAATTGTTTGTAGATAGGTAAAAGCGAGGTGAATTTCGAAAAAAGATTGTGGGATCTTAAATGAAATCCAGAAAGTTTGGTGTCCAAGATGCAAAGCGTCTATGAGGAGCAGCACAACATACAAATATGGATGTTCTCCATAGACCCATGCAATATAATTATGATTTACCACAATATATATATATATAATATTATTTATGCGTGAAGACAAACGAAAGCCTAACACTACAAAGGGTGCAGTGCTAAATTCCTCTAGGTCAAAAGCCCCTCGGTCAAAAACCCTCACCCCTTACTTTGAAAAAGGTCAAAACCCTTCACATTGGAATGATTGGCTGATTGTTGGTTGGCATTTGACATTGTATAAAATGGAAGTGAATCTCTATTTGATGTATAAATGTACTGGATGAACTCATGAATGTGAATGGCTAAGATTTTAGTCAATTCATGACTATGAATGTGAATGAATGTATTTATCATGTTCAATATACTCCACGGAAATAAATGTCGGCAAATTAAAATGTTTCTGTTCATTACATTACAATGTGACTGTTCAATATAGGATATAATAAGAGAGCGTTTGACCCAAGGGTAACATATCAGATAAATATATATAAAATGTTAGGGTTTTGACCTAGGGGCTCTCCACCAAAGGGGATACAGACCTAGGGGCTTCCCCCTATACAAAATGGGAACCTTAAACATATGGCTACTTTTACACACCCCTCCATTTTGCAAACATACAGACATGGTATGACTCATAAAATACCCTTTTTAATTGGAGTCCCTTCTGAACAGCAGTTAAAAATTTATAAACCACTTAATTTGATACAATGATATCCATTAAACCAATAAAGCATTACATACCAAACGGTGTTCGGACAGTTGATCACAAAGAAAATGAAAAAGCGGACAGCTGCTCACCTTTACGAAAATTCGAATTTCATTTTAAAATCCAACAGCTCACCCTTACGAATTTCATTTTAAAACGCAACCTTTCAGCTGGCTCACCGACTTCATTTGGGTGTAAAACTTTTAATCAGTGGTATATATTGTTATAACGATCAAAATAAAAAACACAATGTACAAAATGTCCGTTAGGTGCTGCTCTGAAGGTACAAATAGCAATCCTATTAAATACTACAACTTGAGGCTTTAAGCAACATGGATGATGAGAATAAATATAGAAATTGATAATAAATCAAATCGGACCAAACATAAAGCTTAACCATTATATAATGCTAAAATTTTAGTTAATGATAGTTGTAGTAGCAACACCGATTACCATGATGCCAAACGGACGTTCTTTGAACCTGATATGTTTGCGCTTTTAAATGTTGATCGTCGTGGCACTGGAAGTGTCCTTTTTATATTATGCCACAGGATATAAAAATATACATATGAGGATAAATTTGGTGGCTCTTGTTTTTATAGTAACAGAAAACGCTTTTAAATTTTGATCATAATGGATCTGGTAGTGTCCTTTTTAAATTATACCACAAGATGTATATACATATATATATATATATATATATATATATATATATATATATATATATATATATATATATATATTTACCACATAATATGTATATAAATGAGGAGAAATTTGGCGCCTCTTTGTGGTCGTTTTGATAGTAACAGAAGCGGAAGGATCATTGAATTAAGTTGTTTATTATTTCGCTTGTTTTATTTATTGTCATTTTGGGAATGACATTCAATAATGGCGAATTGGAAATTACATGTTTACGTTAGTTCCCCCAATAAACCCTGTTTCCGCAATTCTTACTTGTTCGTTTTTTTTACATCAAATAATATTAATACAGGGTGAGCAACTGTCTGCTTTTTTATTTTCTTGGTGAGCAACTGTCCGCGATTCCCCGAAACATGGCAGGCCAACATCATTTGAAGGGGTAGAAGTGAGAAGTGTCCAAATTGTAACAAAGAGGAAGTGTGGCAATTTGAAAAAAGTTAGTTTGTCCTTGTTTTGAATAAAGACCACATGAGACGAATGTACATGCTTATACATCAGTTCAGTTTGTTTTCTTTTGTTGCACAAAGGCAGTGTTGTAATTTGCAATGTGTTTATATTGGAAGTTTGCAATTTATATTTTCTGATCTTCGACTACTGATTGTTGAGAAGGTTAGGACATGCCAATACAACAGGCTCAAAATCCCCTTTGTGCTTTTTAGCCAGACTGCTGACACCAGATTATACTTGTGTAGGAAGCAGTCTGACTTGAGTAACCTTACGTCTACAGAGGAAGACTCTACAGAGGAAGACTGAGCTAGCAGTTCTTAGAAGTTAGCACTGTCAACCAGTGCCAAATGGCATTGTCTCCTGACTGCATCAAAGGCATTCATGGCTAACTGGTTGGTTAACTGATGAATGACCCTTTATTTATATATTTTTCATAAAATGATTGTTCGAGCTGTCTTAGTGACTCTTAGCGCACGCAGTCGTGATTCGATGAATGTTGTTGGCGGCAGAATAGCGAAAACCTCCGATCTATAAGACTCTATACAAGCATTGACATCGTTGGAAAATAATGATGCTACGGTTGATCTCTATTTATTGTCATCGTGTACGTCATAGGTTGGGAAACGCGTTTCTATGGCCTTTCGCAGAGCGCTCTCATTTGAAGAAATTCCAATGATCATATTTGTGGTCCTGCTCACCGCACTCTTTCTAATTTATCTTTCTGAAGATGTGGGCACCATGCCTGTTTTCGATGATGGGTCGGACCAAGGAGAAGTTTTTGATGTTTTTGTCTGACTGACTCCATTTATACATAAAATGTAGGTCTTCATGGAGAATGAAAGCGTATTCAACTTCAGGAACTTTCCTCAACGTTTCGTGTCATTGACAAACATTAACAGGAACTTATTACGGATGATTCAATGTCTTTTATAAAGATACCAAAAAATATTGGGCCGAGTATTGATCCCTGTTGTACACCAGTGATAATGTTTTGCTAATCTGAATCCATACCACTCGTTCTATCTGTTAGCCAACTTTCAATCCACCTGTTGGTCTTTCCCAGTAATGCCATGAACGGTAAGTTTTGAGATGAGTCTGCGATGAAGGACCGTATCAAACGCTTTACTAAAATCCAAGTAGATCACGTCTACTGGATATTCTTTGTCAGTATAAGAAGTCATTTCTTCTAGAAACATTAACATATTACAGAAACAGCTTCGTTTTTGTCTAAAACCGTGTTATGAGTCTAGAATCAGCTTGTGTTGTTTGAGATGTTCAGATATGGATTCTAGACTGAAGAACTCCATCACCTTCCATACTTGTGAGATTAAGCTAATTGGCTGGTAGTTTCCTGGTCTGGAATGGTGTCCAATCTTGTAAATTGGAATGACATTTGCACCAAGCCAGTCTTGTGGTACCTACCCTCTTTGAAAGCTCTTTGTAAACAACGCATTCAATGGCCCGACACGTTCTTCAGCACATCTGTTCAGCACAACTGGAAAAATCTGATCTGTTCCCGGAAATTTGGATACGTTTAGCTTTGTTAGTTTATTGCATATGCTCGACTCCTCAAAAGTGATACTATTTACTTCGTCTTCGGTACTTCTTGAAACATCTTAACCGGGTCTGGAATTCTCTCTTGATTTTCCTGAGTGAACTGTGTTGTGAAATGATTGCTAAATGTTGTTGCCGTCTTGAGGTTATCATTGATAACTATCACGCCCTTAGCCATAAATAAAATGTTGCCAGTCTTGAACATTCTAAAAGGTGTAACCTTAAATGCGTAAACGGCTTCCATGGAAGCCGTTCGCGTCTATGACAGCCATTATTGACCCACTTGATTTTTTTCATGTGTGTGAATCGGAGCCCGTCAACATTATGGATCTCCACCAACGTAGCAAAGGATGCTGACTCGGACTGTTCAGGGACAATCGCAGGAACGTTGTTTTATTCACGTTTACGAAAAAGGCATCGATTGTCGTGAACGTTGACGTTGATATATCGCATATTTTAACTCACTCTCGCTTTGGCAGGTGCCACTTTGAACTCGCCCATGACATCCCGGTCACGGGATTGTTTCTTCAAATGAGAGCCCCAACGGATAGGCACTGAGAAAGGTCCTATGAACGCGTTTCCCAATCAATGACATACACGATTACTATAAATAGAGATCAGATTGAGTATCATTATTTGTGTATGCATATATATGTATGCATATATATGTCCTACATATGTTTTATTTCGTGTGTGCAAAATAATATTACGTAATACTGTAAAATATGCCAAATATGCAGTTACAACCTTTTTGCACTTAGCTACATTACAATCTCCTTGATAAACCGGAGATACAACCTTTGGTGATCATCTTTCTTATGCATATTATAGTAACAAGCCAACAACCATTACAGTATTACATTTATTTTTCTCTGTCTTGACACTTTTATTTATCTAAATGTTTATGTATATGTTTTTCTTGGACTTTCTTTCTGTCTTTAAAAAATATCCATTCTCATAATCAATTAAATAATGAAGTTAGTGTCCACACTCTTTCAGACCAGTTCAATGTCAGTTCAGTTCTATGTACGTAAATGTTGTACATTATGTATCATCACAGTAATACACTATTGAATGTCATATTTACTGGGCTTATAACAAGTGTGATTGTCAGCTGAGGTGACACGTCACAAATTTGTACTGTGGCTGATCAGAATGACAGAACTGGGCTCATTCATACTTCAGTAAATTGTAGAATGGATGGTAGGTGCCAGGGTTCACCTGGAAGTGACTTGTAGAATGGATGGTAGGTGCTAGCATTCACCCCGGAAGTGCACAGGATCTGTAGATCCCTTTATTTGACAGCTTAATTACTGAGTGGTCCTGTGTACAGTAGTACCAGATGAGGGTTTGGAGTTGATCGCTTGTTGCACCCAACAAGATCCACCCGGACAAAGTCCTTGTCAAAGGCATACTTCAGGTGCAGAGCATTTGGGTCGTCAGCTCTGGCATGAAACAGGCACGTTTCTATCCACTTCTCGTCATTGTCATCCTTGTAAAAATGTGTAAGGCATTTGCTGTGTTCGTTGAAATCCAGGAAGTATGTCCCTTGCAATTACTTGAGATGGTAGGCCTGACTTCACCTAGTCATCATCACAGTGGAATACCACTGTTCTGGTGTGTACACAATGACATTCTTGACATCATATTCTATTGTGTAGTGAACAGAATCGTCCTTGTTTTTTGTGTGCCCACCATCAAGAAACCTGTGTGTGTAATCATTCGGAGATTGTTCTTTCTCGTAGCATACCAGTAAATTGCCACAATAAAACGGTTTTTGTTTTGACCTCCACAGTTACCTGAGAAGAAAATCATTTCTTTCTTCCCAGAGAGGGCTCACTCTTCTATGTAGAAATGCTATTTCACATGCACCTTACTTTACATGTGCCTCCGTTCACATAAAGCAAGATGCATCTTTGGTGTTCAGAATGTAGATGCTCAAGTTGTATGCACTGAGCTCTGCAATAATATAAGTTTAACACTTCTCCATTTGGACAGCTCAGCACTTGCTGCAGATTGAAACAAGCAACACTCAGCTCAGCATCAGTTTTTCCCTTTCCTTGTCGTCCTCCTTGTTTTTTTCTTTCCTTGCCGTCCTCCTCCTTGTTTTTTCATGACATATTCTTATTGTGCTGATGGAGGTTATAAGTAGCTTGCATAGCTGCCTTCTCAGTGTCGCTGGTCATTATGAATTTCTCACACAGATCACACATGTCCTTCTTGCTAACATGGAAGCCAAGGTTTAACTCATAATTAAAGCTGTCTCGATACATCTGTAGTCTGACAGTGGGATGCCCTTCTTGTTGCAGTGAAATGTTGTTTATCTTCTGTGTCTCTTCTTGGCATCTGTCTTGTAACGCGTACAGTGTTGTTATACCCGTTGTCACTCTCTGGTTCAAAACCAATAAAAATTCCACTAGAATCAGACATGGTGTGACTGTCTCAAGCAGATCTACCCGCACATGGACACTAACTGTGGGGGTTACACATTGCAGAACTGGGGAAAAAGTAGAGAAATGGTTATTAATGATTTAGCTGGGTGCATAATGTGCAATAATATGCAATATCCTAATATTATTAGGATATCCACAACATGATGACTGGTCGATTACTGGGAAACAAGGTTGTAAGTGCCATATACAACCTTGTTGCACTGAGTACACTGCTCTGTAGATAGAACTTTGTAGAACTGGGCCTCATAGACATACATGCTTGGATGGCAGATACAACACTCTTACACTGACTAGGTGTGTGCAATGGGACTTCAGACCTGCAAGAACCCAGAGTTGGCAGATATATATATATGTATGTATGTATGTATGAATGTATGTATGTATGTATGCATGTATACATGTATGTATGCATGCATGCATGTATGTACGTACGTACGTACATACATACGTACATACATACATACATACATATATAGTCTTATTTTCGGAGGAGAGTATCGGGATACACTCCTCCGCAAACACCTTCAAGATTTGCTGCAACAGCCTTCGTCAGTCGCCATCGGGGCTTTGTCACGACATCGTTACTCTGATTTATGTTCGTAAGTTAGCATCTCTGAAAATTTTAATAAATCTCCCAATAACAGTAATAATATTGACTACGAGGTAATGAAATGAACTGATTAATTTACTATTATTTTAACATCGCTTGAAAATTGCAGTATCGGTTGTGAATTAATAATTGTGGGGTTTATAATATTGATATAATATAAGTGTTTTTGAATATATCAATTTAATATTTTCTTTCAATTCGGCATAGGAATGCCAGCACTAGCCCGTGACATGATAGCGCCATAATGCGCAGAATTTCAGTAAGCCACCTTCACCAGTTATCACAGTCTGACGTGACCTTTACCAGTTATCACAATCTCAGGTAACGTTTATTAATTAATGCAGCCTGTTATGACCTTTACCAGTTACCACAGTCTGAGGTGACCTTCACCATTTACCACAGCCTGGTGTGACCTTTACAAGTTATTAAAGTCTGAGGGGACCTTTACAGTCTGGGGTGACTTTTACCAGTTATTAAAGTCTGAGGTGACCTTTTCCAGTTATCACAATCTAAGGTAACATTTTCCAGTTATTACAATCTAAGGTGATATTTACTTGTTATCACCATCTGAGGTGATCTTTGCCAGTTATTGCAGTCTGAGGTGACCTTTACTGGTCAGTTGCGATGAATTCGTTGGACAATTTTGCTGATTTAATATATTCTTGTAGGTGGTGGAAAACAACCCGAACCCTGAAGAATTGTTGGGGAAATATCTCAGGAATGAGTGTATCCTTTGAATGTACAAGATTTACACAACTGTGAGTAATATTGTTTATAGTTTAAAATTTAAAATATCAAACACATTGGCAGTGTCATACGGTCATCTGAGAAACATGTGTACAGGATTTTTAAGACCTTTGATACAGGCAAAATGCAAGATCTGCTCCGCCCATATGAACCTTTTTTGAATCTTCACTTTTAATATATAATATTAAATTTAAAATAAAAAAGAACACTTTCATCTAACAACAATAATCATAGTGAGTTCTAAAACTTTCCCGGGCATAGCAGCCAAAAACTTGCCCGGGCATAGAAGCCAAAAACTTGCCCGGGCATAGCAGCCAAAAACTTGCCCGGGCATAGCAGCCAAAAACTTGCCCGGGCATAGCAGCCAAAAACTTGCCCGGGCATAGCAGCCATAAACTTCCCCGGGCATAGCAGCCAAAACCTTCCCCGGGCATAGCAGCCAAAACCTTCCCCGGGCATAGCAGCCAAAAACTTCCCCGGGCATAGCAGCCAAAAACGCCCAACCCCGTTTTATATGCCCCCCCCCTTTGTTGTTTATCGTGGCATCGTCTGTTGTCAGTTTGAATTTTTTTGTTTACTGAAAATGTATTTTGTTAGAACGATCATTTTGCTGAGCACATTTCTGTATGAAGGGTGTTGGCTTGACATAATTTTTAATCGAAAAAAAAACGCTCCAGTCACAAAACACAATGGGTAACCGTCATGAAAATTTTTATTTTTATGATTTCGTGCACGTTGACAAAAATGTGCATATGATTGTGGAAAGTAACCATCTGAATTGGAATAAAACTAACAGACATGACCACAGTTGTTTTTCTGTGTTGACGGCAATAACATCTAATGATACTGGAATTCTGTATAGCACGGTGAAGTTAACATTTGTGTTTTCGTCAATATTCTCCAAGATTCGCTTTACGCTTTCAAAATTAAATAATTGTAACTCAGCCATTTTAACAAAATATTTCATTCACAAATTGAGCGGTTGTTGAGGTATACTCATTTTGCTGCAAGCAATGCGTGAAACAAAGCATATTTGGTGACCATCTTAAGGTAAACCGGTTGTCAAAAATGTTGCCTGTATGAAACTTCATACAGGCAACATATATATACATTATATATGTATATAATATGTTTTATTAGCAAGTAACGTACGAATATTATGATGATACATGATAATTACCCTAGAATTTACATTTAGCTTAATACAGATATTATGAAAATGGTAAGTTAAAAATAGTTATGTAAAATATATGTTCAACTGTATTTTAAACTAATGACTGCAACCTATCGTCTTGGAAAAAGTAGGGTGTCCTAAATTTTCACAAATTGCTTTGAGTAAAAATAATGAGAAGATATGTTGCAAGGAATGTTTAGAGATTGGACACTACTGTTGTTTTTCCTTGAGCCAAGTTGTAGTAAGACTGGTCGGGACAAAGAAAGCATGTGGCCAAGGTGGATGCGGAGCCTGCACAGTGATGGTGTCTCGTATTAACAGGCAACAACACAAGATCCAGTATCCTTAACTATATTTTCATCTATTTTCATGTTTTGGTATTTTGTATACATTATGAAATGTTGATGCGTTTACTAATGTCTAACCTTCAGCCTGAAAGTGTGTGTTTTTATTATGTAACAGTGCATATTTTGTGTTTAAATATTTAGTGCTGGTTAGGTTACATTGTGATAAATATTGAGTTGGTGCAATGTTTCAGTTTTTTTACTTTATTTCATTAATTATTTGTTATTCACATTGAGACCAACCCCAACATTGATACGGACACATTCTCACTTATATAGCTTGTGAATGAGCTGGATTTTAATTAAAATTAATATCCTCTGAAACAGTGTATTTCTCAATGTCTACTTTAACTGTGTCCAGACATTATGCAATCAATTCCTGCATCACTCCAATATGTTATCTGCATGGACTAGCTGTCACCACTGTGGAGGGGGTTGGTAGTCGCCACGACAACATTCACCCTGTACAGGTAAACATTGTGTTGTAGACATTGACTATGTGGGGTCCCAGACAGTTGCTCACTAAACTAAAAGTTTTCCTAGCTAAAGAAACTTTGTATTGCTTTTACAGTTTGCTTGGACACATGTGCTTCATTTCTGTACAAAACCACCAGGTTGCAAAACATTATACAAACATATTTGTAATTTTTTTACATTATTTTGCACATATAATAATTGTTGCAATACTTTGATGAACTATATTTGTATAAAATGTATTGTAGCATTGTGTCATTGTTGTTGTTATTGCGATATACTACAAATTGGAAACAGGCACTAAAGTGTTCTACGAAAGTCTTAACCAGACAGTATTACACATCCCTCCACATGCCTGTCTTGTAATCCGAGGTTTTAGATTTTATACACAAACGCCTTCTGATGACAAACACTCTCTTCCGAAAACTAAAATCAAGAATCTGGACTTTCTGAGCACCAACTAAATTTAAATATCAAATGGATTTCATTATGTGCCGGAAAAGATCGAGAAACCGTATCAAGGCTTCTCAAGCACACTCCTCTTCCGGAGAAGAGCTCAACCAGGCCCAGACTTAACTGGGATGCCATCACAACGAATCAATATGTAGCCTCTCACATGGAAAACCAAATTTCAACTGAATGGGAGACATTGGAAAGAACCCAGACCAACTCGTACAAGATCAGATCAAATGTGACTGTTTTCATCTTCTGGTGGTCATGGCGTTGAGCTTTGGTTAATGCCTGGATGGGAGGTGGTGACCTGCAAATTAACAGCCTACAGGGCCCGAGTCCTTAATGTGTGGATGAATGGCCAACATTGTCAGGTGATGTCTCTGGTAGGGCCTAGCGTTGTTCCCTGGTTACCTCGACCACCAGATAAATCATGTTTGTTTTTTTTTTTTTTGTGTTTTCTTTCTTTCTTTTGTTGTATAATTTTTTATTGATCCATCCTTGTTTTTATCTCGCTTTTAGTGCAATGTTGCTAAGCTTATGCTTTGGGAAACGTTTCATCTTTTGATGGTATCAGCAGGCCCCTGAATTTCAGTATATAAAAAGGACTATGTTGATAATGATATGCAACAATGCAGGCACAGCCGTCCTGACACCTCGAGTAGCTTTCAAAGAATGAAGTAAATGCAGCACGTAATGTTGTAATTAATGCCTGGAAGTTAGTGAAATAACTTTCGGGAAAGAAATCTAAACCCATCTTTATTCAAGAGGAAGATCGTTTGGATGCTTGGAAAACTCACTTGAAACAACTGCTCTTTTCTGATAACACGAGCACATTCAACCATCCATTGAACTGATCTATGAGACCCTCCCCAACATAGATACCGACACCTTATCACTAGCAGAAGTGACCACTGCCATCAAATAAATGAAACTTGGCCAAACCCCAGGACCAGGTGGCATTCCCAACTACCCAAGTTAGGGAAATATTTATTGAAGTTCTGCAACGAAACATACTTGGGGAATACAGACTACAAGAATGGGGACCTTTGGGTATCGCACCAATATCAATGAAAGGAGACATGACACTACCTGAACACTATCGTGGAATAAGTCTAACATAGACTGCCGCAAAGGTCTTTAGTCGACTCTTTTATACCAGAATTTGTCATGACCTAGAAAAGATATTGTGCTTAAACCAGAACGGAGATCTTCATTTTCATAGATTCTTGCTCTTAGACGCATCATCGAGGAAATGCGAATCTACCAGAAAGAGGCTGCCATTATCTTCATTGACTTCAAGAAAGCATTTGACTTGGTAGACAAAAAAAAACTGTTGCTGATTCTTCATGCATATGGCATCCCGTAGAAAACTTACAGAGAAAGATTAACTCTCACCAGAAGCACTGATGACATCACTCTGTTCGCTGACACGATACAGAAGCAGAACTTTTACTCCATCAGGTGGAAAGTGCTTCCAAGCTTGGTGGACCATTTCTCAATCCAAGCAAAACCAAGCGCCTGTATATATTACTATAATAGTCAAATAAATTAAAATTATGTACAGTGTATCTAACATGTGAAAATACATAAATAACATTTAGCCGTATTTAATCACGAAATTAGTCTTACAATTATGAAGGTTTGTTGTAGTATTTCAGTGTAAGAGTTCACTGTAGTACAATGTCAGAGTTCATAGTAGTAGTTCATTGTCAGAGTTCAGTGTAGTAGTTCAGTGTCAGAGTTCATTGTAGTAGTTCAGTGTCAGAGTTCATTGTAGTAGTTCAATGCCAGGGGTCATTGTAGTAGTTCAATGTCAGAGTTCATTGTAGTATTTCAATGTCAGGGTTCATTGCAGGAGAGACTGGCCTTGAACCATGGCACACAATGTGGATTCTGCACCCCCGGGATGGTGATGTCTATGTACGCCCTCCTCCGCTCACACCCTCTGCCTTCAGTGGCCCAGATGGAGAGAGCTTTGGAAGGTATATACGCAGAGTCACAGCTGCAAAAACATACACCTGTGATTTCCCTAAAAGAAGTACATAATACATGTTTATAACTGACTCACAATCTAGTGTAAATAGTAAGTAAACAGATTGTTGGGATGAAGGGTTTTCATAAAGAAGAGTTTCATGGCACAACAAAAAACTTGGAATATTTAAATGCATAACACAGGGACTTTAAAAGTGGACCAGTTTAACTGTTTGATTAGATATGCCTAATTTTGTATCTCATTTCTTTAATATTTACATTTCTTTTCTAGGCAATCTGTGTCGCTGCACCGGCTATAGACCTATACTGGATGCATTCAGAAACTTCACAAAGGTGAGCTGCTTCCTCATTTGTGTGGCACATCTCACTTTGTCTCTATAATGGCCAATATTTCAGTTAGTGTACAAACTTTTACAGATGTGATGTTTCTATGTTGTTCACCAGGAGGCGCAGTATGTTACATGATGTTTCTGTGATGTCCACCAGGAGGCGCAGTGTGCTATGGGCGATGCTTGCTGTAAACTACAGAAGAAAGATGAGGATGTGTCCAATGAGGTGACACATTACTGACTAACTGATTAGAATGTTTTATATTACAAATAAATATTTATAAAACTAGATTGTGATGCATTATCTCTAAGAGGCTATAATTTAGGACGTTTGAATGAAGCTGTGAATAATGCAGTATTCTCGGTAACCCTGTAATATTCCTGGTAACCCTGTAATGTATAGCTACTAGTTACACTAGGAGAGAATCCATGTTGATGTAGTAACAATATTATGTAATATTTCTGTAGCGAGTTTACATTTGGGTGACAGTGTTTTTTGCTTTGGAAACCCCACAGTAAACCTTCACGGAAAACTTAACAACTATTATTTTGAGCAAGCAGCCGAAACATGAGTTGGAAGCACATTTAAAGAAGCAGATACAGGATGACCTTTGAACTGCTTCAGACATCTGTGGGCACGAAGGAATACAGTGACTATTTGCCATACCATCCCACGCAGGAACCCATTTTCCCAAGTGAATTGCAGGTAAATGTATCTTTAAGATCATGCAATCAAAAAATTCACCAGTACAATGTAGTTGTGTTACACAGTAGTTCTAGACAATTGTGACATAAGTTCAATGTACAAAAAGTATTATTATACGCATTTCATTTCCCTTTGAAGGCCTTCAGATTTGAAATGGTCATTTAAGAATGTGTACACATGCATGCTAGGTAGTCAACATAAGTTGGTAGCCATAGTAACAAATTTAAATAACCCTGATTTTTTTTTATTCCTGATGATGCTCTACATGACTGAAATATCAGTACTATGTTTATAGCTCTTCACACAGTTGGATGAAGAGTCGTTGATGTTTATCTCGGAGAAGGCCACGTGGTACAGACCAACGACACTTAAACAGCTACTAGAACTGAACTCAACTCACCCTGATGCCAAGTTGATTGGTGGAAACTACGAGCAAAGTGGATTGTTTTCTTGGCTGTCTCTCACTGCTTTTCTTTCTCTTGGATGTCAATCTTTTATATATTTTTTGTATATTGCTTATTACTGTATTTTTTTACTTTCGAAGTATACACATGTCATGTCTGTCGGCATCTAAGGTATATACTGTTTTAATTGAGCAATCTTGATGAGTTAACTAATTTGGCTGTTCATGTTTCATTATATATACTTAATATGCAACATTATATGGCTATTAAGAATACACAACAATGGTTTACTAGGAAAACCTCAACGCATGTTTCTGTTAAAAGAAAATATTTGATTGAGACTGCTTTAGTTCTGTGTATACAGACATAGTTTAATATGTCGCAAGTAATTTAGGTTATCTCATATCATGGAATTATACATGCAATTATAGGTCACGCATGTTAACATTCAGCCCTCAATCAACTAGAAAAAAAAACAGGAATCTCCCTCTTTTAAAACATATTCTGAGTAAACCATAGACATTATATTATTGATTTTAGTTGCACATGGTTCGTTTTTAAACTAAAACTCTTAGGTACATAGCCCCAAAAGCACAACTTTTGTTTTGCTTTAAATTAAGCAAACTAAAGGCAGCCAGAGATCTTAATAATGTTTTCTACGTGTCGTCAGTCGTGGGGTTTGGCCGTCAACCCAGGGTCGTCATTGATTCTTCAAAGGTGCCAGAAATGAAAGAGATCAAAGTGATCGACCATGGCTTGATGTTTGGATCTTCTGTGACCCTCAGTGAGATGGAAGATGTCCTCCAAGAGACCATTGAACAGCTCCCAGGTAGATGTGACAAGTACATGGTCCAGTAGATGGCCCATACATGTATAACACGAACCATCACGGCTTTGATGTAGGTGCACGACAAGGAAAACCTGTTTCTGAGAAAGTAGGCAATGACAGAAATACGTTCGTCATTCGCGAATGTTGGAATTACTTTATTTAATAAACCTTCTTAAAGAAAACATAACGCAAAAGTAGAGATCACGACAACGAAGAAAACATATCTAGTAATGAAAACACACATATAGATCAACTGAATAATATATAACCAAATATTCCCAGAAATGCAATATTTCATTTCCTTTTCTTAAGTCCACAGTTTATTATCTAGCAGCAATACACCCATCGCATAATGTGAAGTTAGCGCAAAAAAAGAACTACCTTGAGTGGTTGGAACTAACTTTATATATGTAATAGGAAGCCTGTGGCCAGTTACATGACAGGCACCCCAGATAGATGGTGAATCTACAATAAAACTATTTGACTATTTAATATATTACAGTTGCTCTTACTAATTGTTACTTATGTATATTAATGTTATATTTATTTATTTATTGTTATTTCTCTATTGCTATATTGTGGAGAATTTATTTAAAAATAATAATTATCATTAGTATCATTTTAATATGTTTTGTTTTGCATTATATACTATGTTATTAATGTTTAATATGCTGTGAAACACAATCTTCCAGGTTCAGATAAAAATTTATTGTATTAGTATTATGTTTCCTACAAATTATGTAAAATGTGTTAATGAACATATGCAATCATCCATATTTAGCCTTCATGCAATCTAGAACAACTATTTGTGAATAATAATTATAATATAATAATTTATAAAAAAATTATCTGGTGATATACATTGTGACTGATCCAAGCCATTACCTAGATGACACCTAAGAATGCTGAGGCTGTTCAGGGTTGCCCCAGGATGTATGTCCAACTCTGGGAAGGAACTCAGCTGGGCACCTGTCATGCAACCACCCCTAGTAGCAAGGTGCCACATAGGAGATAAATAGCCTAAATTGGACTAGAAATTGACTTAACCAAATTTCTGTACATTACACGTTACAGAGCACAAAACACGACTGTTAAGTTCTCTGCTTGTGAAACTGGGTCAAGTTGGCAGTGTACAACTCCGCAACAGTGCAGTGAGTATTGCATGCTGGGAATGTTGAATCATGCTTGATGGGATCGCAGTGTGATGTATATTGGGGTGCAGTAATACAGTGGTTACATTGCCTCAGTCAGTAAATGAGTGCTTGGCTACAGACAGTGAGTGCCTGTCTACAAACAGTGAGTGCATGGCTACAGACAGTGAATTCCTGGCTACAGACAGTGAGTATCTGGCTACAGACATTGAGTGCCTGTCTACAGACAGTGAGTGCCTGGCTACACACAGTGAATGCCTGGCTACAGACAGTGAGTGCCTGGCTAAACACAGTGAATGTCTGGCTACATACATTGAGTGCCTGTTTACAAACAGTGAGTACCTAGCTACATTCAGCGAGTGCCTGGCTACATTCAGCGAGTGCCTGGCTACATACAGTGAGTGCCTGTCTACAAACAGTGAGTGCCTGGCTACATACATTGAGTGCATGGCTACAGACAGTGAGTACCTGGTTACATACATTGAGTACCTGGCTACAGGAAGTGAGTACCTGGCTACAGGTTGTGAGCACCTGGATACAGACAGTGTGAACAAATAGTATGCACGCAATAATTGCAGTGTGGCTTAAAACTTCCTAGATAATCGAGTTGATGTTGGAATGAGCAAGTCTGCCAGGAGATGAAGTGTAAAGTCATGTGAACAGTCCTGAGGACTGGACACAGTTCTGTGTAAAACCCTCCTTTACATTTATATTACAACACAACGAACATTTCTTAGCAACACTGCTTTTATATATCAGAACAATTGTATTGTAAGATAACCGCATCACCTTGTTTTGACAAAAGACATGATGCCTTTGCAATAATAAGCTATATAATTAGTTTTGATCATAGTTGAAGAAAATCATTTTATGTTCCAGACACTAGGTGGCCACATCATGGCCGCCAGTACGTCCTCTGATCTAAACTCTCAGTTCCTCGCTTCACGTAGTTGTATCACGGTGGCGTCACCTGGTGAGTGGAGCAGTGTAATTCCAGTTATTTTTATTGTACTTTGACCAACTTAATTCGTGTATAAATATTATATTTTTATACGTGTTAGGAAATTTTTTTTATATGAAAACTATCTAGACAAGGAAGTTAAGAGGAGATCAGATTCAAGTTTTTCTCACTCAAGATAGTAGAACTAATTAGAGGACATATATAAAATTACTAAAGGATCAGTGTAGATTGGATATCAGGAAGTACTCGTTCTTATAGAGGACGACAAATGAATGGAACAAATTGTCTACGGATTGTGTAACTGCTAGCAGCGTGAATATGTACATCTCAGAAATACATATTCAGGTGGGCGGGTTACACGTCGATGAACGTTGTTGGATTCTCGATAAACCAATGGCTTCCTTGTCCACTTGCCATCTGGGCGTTTGGCTTGAATGGCAAATCTTGTTAAACTGAAATACAATGACCCGCCTGTGTCATGTTGGTAGTGGTTACGTCAGGAATGTGTTGAATTAGTACTATTTAAAATTGTTTTCTGTTTCATAAGGTATAAATAATAAAATCTGCTACATAAAATGCGCAAAAACAAAAAATGCAATACAAGAATACTTATATTAAGCTATAGCCTCATGTACTTCCACAGCCCATTGCAGTGAAATGAAACTGTGTTTTCTGTTGTATGTTCTGTTTCCTAAACACACTGAGGTCACAGTGTGCCTGGCACACAGTATAACAAGAATTGGAATGTTGATATCATAATTACCTCCATTTACGTTCATATCAGAGAATTGATATAATGTCTGCCAGCAGGAATAATCTGCAGCATCTTTGATGGAGGCAACTCGGATTTGATGTTATATAATTATCTTTTATTGTTAAGTGTTACTATATTCCCACATTTCTTCAATAAAAATGCAGGTACATACCTTCCCTGTAGGTTAAGTGTGTTGATCTGTAGATGGTACTCAGCGACAGGTTGCGATAGACGAAGCTTTCTTTGTGGCATGCCAAGAGACAGTTCTACAGCCTCAGGACATTCTGCTTTCTCTACTGCTCCCATACAGCTCACAGGTACTGCAGTCGTATTTTCCTGCATCTTACTTCATTATTTCTTGTAGTCTCGAAGAAGGATTGCTGTGTAAATCTCACTTGTTTGACAAAAATAAGGATTGGAAAATTAATGTATCTGTGAAATAATTATGTATGCATGCGTGCGTGCGTGCGTGCGTGCGTGCGTGCGTGCGTGCGTGCGTGCGTGCGTGCGTGCTATGCCACAACAGCCTTTGACCAAACAGTCGAACCAACTGCTCACTGTTACAGAGGGAATACATCGAAGGCTTCAAGCTCCACAAGGCTGCAAGTCGGAAGGAGGAGATCGTCTGTGTGAATGCAGCCATGAGAGTTGTCTTCAAGGAAAACACTGACATCATAGAAGATATTGCTCTGAGCTTTGGAGGTGTTCGCTCCACTAGTATGCTCGCAACAAACACACAGCACAAGCTGATTGGCCGGTAAACGCCGTCTTAAAATAATCACATAATGTCATTGATTGGTGATTTTTTTTTAAAGATCGTTTTATGGAGAGATAAAAATACAATTTTATGACAATAATTATTATACAGTATGCGTTAAAGTAAAAAAAGTTGCATTAATTAATGTTATATAAAATGTAAAGATAACATATTTTATTAAAGTTTTTAGAATACGAGGATATTGAACCACATTTACTATGGATAAATGCCATTGTGTTTATTATGAAATCTTTCGTCACGTCTAAAATGTTATAGTTTAAAGAAAAACGTGTTTTGATATTAAAAGTTAAATGTGGGGAAAGATCACCATGCTGATACAGTTGTTCTGTTTGACAGTAAATGGGATGACAAGTTGGTCACTACGACTTCTGACCTCCTGGCCGCTGAAATACGACCTCCCACTGATGGTCAATCTGACACTTACGCGTATAAACAAACGCTAGCTGTCAGCCTCTTCTTCAAGTTCTATCTAAATGTTCAGATGAAACTTCATGAACGACAGGCAAGGACTTTATTTGTGCTAACCTGAAGAATTGCAGAAAAGTAAAGCAGACACCTCTCTCCCGCTATTTCCCTCTCTTTCTCGCTCACCCCTCCTTCCCACTCTCCTTTCTCCCTGTCTTGCTCTCCCTAAAAAGTAATTGTGTTTATATCACTTGAGCTTCGACGTGTGTGTGTGTGTGTGTGTGTGTGTGTGTGTGTGTGTGTGTGTGTGTGTGTGTGTGTGTGGTGTGTGAGTGTGTGTGTGTGTGTGTTATGAAGAAAACAGTGATGTACACATCATCACTGTGAGCACAACACATAACGAAGAAGGGAGGAAATACGACAAAAAGTTTTACTGCTTTTTCTGCAAGAAGTCTCAGAGCCCGCCATCTAAAAACTTTGCATAACACAGAAAGAGAAGTTGAGGAATACCTGTCTGAAAAGGACCCAAAAGAAAAGGAGTTGATGGTTTTAAAACTACGTAACCTTGGCAATCATCAACATAACTGTCAAGTACTTCGACAGAAGACTAGTGACCTAGTAGTATTACGGAAAATGTAGAGTACACTAGCTTTGTTCCTTGCATATATTGTTACGCATATTTGTCCAAGTCATCGCTATGGAAACATGCATGTCCCCTTTTGTCTGTTGCTGATGGTGGAAATGGACGGAAAAGGAAAAGGGTGGGGTCAGCTTATTGCGGTCGAATGCTCATGGAGAACTGAGCTTTGTTCGTCTAGGCAGGAGAAGGGATGGTGTTCGGGAAGGCACAATCAAAAACGCAATCAATTTGAAATGTGGTCGCCACCTCGTTAGAAGGTTTGGGAATGATAAGGAGCACTAAGGCTACATTCGTGGAAAGATGCGGCAGGTAGGACGACTTTTAATCTGTCATCGGTAGAAAGACGGCCCCTTTGCGTGAGTTTGTGCAAATGTTCCAGATGGTCGTTGTTGCAGCTCAACAGGGTGCTGGCTTTGACGAGGTGAACCACACTTAAGGCATGTCCTCTCAAGCTATCAAGTCTGGTCAGCTGTTGAAAAACGTAGCTGAAGTCAAACTGTCTCAAGCGTTAGAGAGAGGGGACACGGAAGCAGCAGAAGCAAGCAGGCAATTCCTTAAACTGTGTGGGCTACAGTGGTCAGAAGTATCTGCAACTGCCCTCCGAAACTTGTCGGAACGAAAGCGAAATGGTATTAAGTTGTTGCCACTTACTGAGGATGTGGTAAAGTTAAATGAATACATAGACAGTGAAGGGAATAACCAAGCCATTATACTGGAGGACCACAGTGATGCTGCAGAAGCATATGCAACGCTAATCCAAGTTGTGCTTGCAAAGGTAATCACATTTAACAGGAAGCAACAAGGAGAAGTTTAAAAAATTCTACTGAAGGATTGGAGTGCTAAATTCAATGCAAGTCCAAACTCCGAACTAGAGACGTCTCTGATCGAATTTGAGAAGGGCTTTCTGAACGTCCTTGAGCTTCTTGAGATTAGGGGGAAGAGGGGACGTACCATCCCCATCATAATCACAGAAAGGATAAACAAATGGATGCAAGTACTTCTTCAAAGGAAATCGCATTATGCACCAGACACAAACCCATTCCTCGTCCTAAGAAGTAGCACAACATGCTCACATCTTTGGGGATCTAATGTCATGAGGAGATTTGCTGCAGAGTGTGGTGCGAGTAAAGCACACTTACTTACATCAACAAGACTGAGAAAGCATGTGGCGACTACGGCCCAGGTACTTGGCCTGAAAGAGCATGAGGTGGATATGCTGGCTAATTTCCTCGGTCACGACATCAGAATTCATACTGAATTCTACCGGATGCCTTTCGATATTTTGCAGATTGCTCGAGTGTCGAAAGTGTTCCTGGCGGCCGAACGAGGATATATTGCACGTTATTCTGGAAAGGGACTAAAAACATAGACATAAACATAGATGACAACGAAGAGGTTGAGTTGGAAGATGACGATGGCATTGTTGATTTGGAAGATGATGTCGAAGACTACTCTAACCACTCAGATAGTGTCAGTGCAATAGGGAGAGAGAGTAGAGTAGGGACACTTCCCGAGAAGTCGTGCAATCAACGAAATGAAACTCACTCAAAGCATGACAAAAAGAAACACAAGAAAGTCCGACCAAAGCCATGGAAAACGAGAAAGAAGATGTAAATTTGCATTTTGCTTCGCAATTATGCTGAAACGATTGTCCGGAAAGGAAGTAATTGTGACGTTTCTGGAAGAAACAGGAATAAACAGGTCATGGAAAAATGTCAAGAATCAAACCAGAAATATATATTTGTCTTGACCCATCCAGAATCATGGTTTGTCATGTCAACAAAGTCATGTTGGCAATGACGATATCCACACTTAAGTTTGCATATATTATGATGATATATTTACAACAGTAATAATCGTTATTGTATAGGAAAATTTACTCACTTAATATCATGTGGAGTGACATGTCTGTATAGAAGTAATCATGAGTTTCAGAATGCAATTTATCGTATAGCGCATGCATTATACTGTTGTTTTATAGTGAACATTATTAACTGAAACAGACTGTTTGATTACTTTAATTTATGTACCTATAGCTTATTTCGTGAGTAACTCAGAAAATGGACCATGCCTTGCCTCTGCATTACTCGTGCTAGATTAGCTGGTAGTCTCCTTTGTTTACGACTGATTTAGTCGGCACGCGTCGGCGGTGCATCGTAGTGCAGTTTTGTTGAATGGAGTGGGGGTGTTCGACCATACATTACTCCATCGTAAAAATATTTATATAATTGCATCTCGTGTTTAACAATTATACTCAATAAACACATTAAGACAAATGGGTAGTTACAAATGGATGCAAGTACTTCTTCAAAGGAGATCGTGAGTCTCACGGTATATGCGTGAGCGTTTACATGTATGACGCTGTGCTAACGTCAGATTCAGTAAATGTAATCTGACTTACTGAACCAAATCCAGTAGTTGTGTACTACATCAGTGTCTGATTTTTTTCAATAACGTGATTTCAGCCAATACTGTCATACTATTTCTAATGACATTAATCATCACACCGACTCCTTATTAATCGAACACAAACACATGACGTAAGAAGCAATTTAATTAACTATGTACTATGCATATATATATATATATATATATATATATATATATATATATATATATATATATATATTTAAACGTTCGAGAACTTATGTATGGTAATATGCGTATGTCCCCAGTGCTAATGCATGTGTCCGAAGTGCTGACATACGTATGTCCCCGGTGCTAACACGTGTGTGTCCACACTTGGTTGGAAAAAACAAAATCTACAAAATTCTTAGATATACTTTTTCAGCATATATTTAGGTTTATAATTATAAAAACAATTTAACCTGTAACCATCGTGTTCCTAATATCAATAAAACAGGTAGTCCCTAGTTGGCAGGTTAAAGACGAATATCCCCACTTGAAACACCAAATAGGTGTGTGTGTGTGTGTGTGTGTGTGTGTGTGTGTGTGTGTGTGTGTGTGTGTGTGTGTGTGTGTGTGTGTGTGTGTGTGTGTGTGTGTGTGTGTGTGTGTGTGTGTGTGTGTGTGTGTGTGTGTGTGTGTGTGTGTGTGTGTGTGTGTGTGTGTGTGTGTGTGTGTGTGTGTGTGTGTGTGTGTTTGTGTGTGTGTGTTTTTGTGTTTGTGTTTGTGTGTGTGTGTGTGTGTGTTTGTGTGTGTGTGTGTGTGTGTGTGTGTGTGTGTGTGTGTGTGTGTGTGTGTGTGTGTGTGTGTGTGTGTGTGTGTGTGTGTGTGTGTGTGTGTGTGTGTGTGTGTTGTTTTATTTCTATGATTCATTTCTGCAGATAGCAACTGTTGGGGAAGCACTGCACTCTGACCCTAGCGCCACTACTCCTTTCCCCCATGAAACTGCCCGGGGCGTTCAGGTATACGAAGAAGTTTCGGCTGACCAGAGCAGTTCGGACGCGGTCGGACGGTCACTGCCGGTCAAATCTGCTCTCAACAACGCTCTTGGAAAGTCTGTCTTCATTGATGATATGCCGCCATATCAAGGTGAGTTCTTGTGATCACTGATGATACTAATAATTACATAACTGTTTAAGTTAATTATTTCATATTAATTTATTCTTCATTATTACATTATTATTATTATGTCATTAGAACTTTTCCTATACAGAAATTGGCATATTATTTCAGTACCTACAAAAGACAATTAATACCAGGGTTTGCTCCATTTCAGACCCCCGGAATGAGGCTGCACTCTACTTTCACTTGTGTGTTATGTGTTAATAATTCTTGCAGTTTTCACCTGTTAAATGTTGGTTGTTGAGTAAACTATAACATGGACAGGTGAATCTGATAAATCAGTTTTTGTGTCTTTTACAGGCAACTGCAAATTCACTTATTCCTAAGTGTCCAAAATGGACATCGTTCACGCACATGCTTTTAATTGGTGGACTTTTCTTCTGTAACATGTGGCTTGATCATAGATGGTAAATAAAACAAACAATCATAGAGTCACATTCCTTTGTCGCAGCGGAACTGTACATGGCTCTTGTTACGAGCAAGGAAGCACACGCTAACATCGTCAGTGTGACGCCATCTAGGGCCTTCCAGATGGCAGGAGTGGTTGACTACATCAATGCTGCAGATATCGTTGGTGAAGTTGAACGAACAGAGGAAATATTTGCTACAAAAGAAGTTAGTAATTTTCTGCGCTTTCATATCTTAAAAAAGTTATGCTTCTTTGGGTACCACTGGTTATGAATTTGTATTCAGAACATATGATTTATCTGATTTATCCGGAGTTTGTAATAATTATAGTAAAATCATGTAAATGTGTCGTAAGAATTAAATGAATAAGGAAAGCAACTAAAACCTATCACAATTCAGCTACTAGGTAATTTGTTAGGCATCAATTCTGTGAAAGATAAGTTCATAATTTTTTCATTACATTTTTTTAAGTTTAACATATTTTTATTAATCAGCTCAAATTAAACACGAAATAAGAAACTATACAGTTCCTCTCATTAACCCATGTTTTGTATGTTGAACTATTAAAAACAATATGTCGTTGCTATATCACACCACACAGTATGATTAATGATCTGCCAATTTTTTTCACTGTTGGTGCGATCTACAATCGCAGTAACGGTGAATATAACATATATGCATTGCTGCCCCCTAGGTGTTGTGTCGAGGTCAGACGATTGGTGCAATAGTTGCGAGGAGTCAGACTGAGGCTTTGGAGGCAGCCAACGCTGTTGATATCGAGTACGAGCCACTGCCAGCCGTCATCAGTATCCAGGTTTGTACAGATGTCTGTCACACTCCACAAGTACGGTTACACCTGCTACTAGGAATGCTGGCATTAATCTAGCTAACCAATTTTGTTATGTTTTCTGATTTGTCATAATGTGTACCATTTCATATTGGGGGTGTTTGTCTTAACAATCAGGTTATGTGCTGTCTACACACAGGCACATCAGGAATCATAATACTGTATTTAATAGATAAGTTGGGCATTGCTGCTTGTGTAATTTTAGTTGTTCCCATTTTAGAATAATACTATATTAAAAAAAAGGATAATACGATATAGCTCTTAAAATCTGTGTTATGTGTATAGGGTGTACGATTAACTACTTTGTTTGTTGCTAAACATCCTTTTGTGCACACAACTGTGTAAAATACAGAAAACATTCTACATATATTTTTTTAGAATATTTACTATATGATTTTTTTGCACATATCTATAGAATTTGTTGCATTTTCTGTAGAAATATTTATGTGAACCTGTAGTATTCTATAGTTTTATATGCAAAAGTCTACTATACTGTAGAATTCTATAGATTTCTGTACAAAATTATACTAAAATTCTATAGATTTTAAAAGATTTGGATCTGCTTGCAAACACAGATGCCTTGATGTATCTACTGACTGTGCTTGTATCTATTGCAGCAAGCAATAGATGCAGGATCTTTATTCAGTCAGGCGGAGAGGACGCTGACGAATGGAGATTTGACGGCTGGTTTGGGGGCGAGTGACGTCATCATCGAGATTGAAGTGTATGTAGGAGGACAGGAGCACTTCTACATGGAGACCCAGAGTTGTGTGGCCGTACCCCGGGGTGAGGATGGAGAGATGGAGATCTTCTCTAGCACCCAGTTTCCTACTGGTGTTCAGGTACTGTGTTATTCCATTCATACACACTGTACTTGTATGTATTCACACAGTCTAATAATCACTCCATCACCCAGGTGTTCACCATTTCTATTTTCTTGATTTATCCAAATGTATTGCTTATGACCTGTCTTCCTGTTCTTTTTAAATATTTTATAAATAGTTTATTTTATGATTTAAATATGATTGACCGACATTTATGACTATCAGAAGTTATGTCCGCAGCCATATTATGTATCTTAAATTTGTGTGCATCAAAATTAAATAGTAACTGGAGAAAGTAACATATTTATATGCACATGGACAAAAGCTCTCCTAAGAACTATTAATGTTATCTCATTATAAAGTGTATATGGTCAAAGTCCTATTTTGTAATTTTTCTACATTTGTCTAACCTTTTCTAATTGACTATAATGAGTTTCTCCATACATATTTCTACACAAAGTTGTTGTTCCATGTCAGCTAATTATGATAATATATAGTTGTTGCAATATCGTAGAAAATATATACAAAATACTCCATTCATAACAGGTATCAGATGTGTATATTTCTGTAATATGTTTTCAGACTAGGGTGGCTGATGTTTTGGGTGTGCCTTCCAACAAGGTTGTGTGTCATGTGAAGAGAGTAGGTAGGTAAGGGTGTCTTCCAACAAGATTGTGGGTAATGTGAAGAGAGTAGGTGGGTGAAGGTGTCTCCCAACAAGATTGTGTGTCATGTGAAGAGGGTAGCTGCGTAAGGGTGTTTTCCAAGAAGACTGTGTTTAGTGGGTAAGGGTGTCTTCCAAAAAAAGTGTCATGTGAAATAAATAGGTGGGTAAGGATTTCTCCCAACATGCTTTTGTGTCATGTGAAGAGAGTACGTGGGTAAGGTTTCTTTCAGCAAGATTGTGTATCATTTGAGAGAGCAGTGGGTAAGGGTGTCTTCCAAAAAGTTTGTGTGTCGTATGAAGAGAGAAGGTTGGTAAGGATTTATTCCAGCAACATTTTGTGTCGTGTGAAGAGAATAGGTGCGCAAGTGTGCCTTCCAATAAGATTGTGTGAGGTGTGAAGCAAGTTGGTGGGTAAGGCTGCAGTCCAGCAAGATTGTGTCATGTGAAGTGAATAGGCGGGTAAGGGTGCCTTCCAAAAACATTGTCTGAACTGCGAAGGAAGTATGTGGGCTAGTGTTTCTTCCAACACGATTGTGTGTCGTGTGAAGAAAGAAGAAGAGAGTAGGCGGTAAGGGTGTGTTCCAACAAGATTATGTCATGTGAAGATAGTTGGCGGGTTAGGGTGTCTTCCAAAAAATATTGTGTCTCTTGTATAAATAGTAGGCGAGTAAATAAGTATTCTATCAAGATTGTGTTTCATGTGAAGAGAGTAGGCAGGAAAGGATGTCTTTCCACAAGTTTGTGTTTCGTGTGAAGACAGTAGGTAGGTCAGGGTGTCTTGCAATAATATTGTGTTTCTTGTGAAGAGGGTACGTGGGTAAGGGTGTATTCCAACAAGATTGTGTTTCTTGTGAAGAGAGTAGGCAGGTTGGGGTGTCTTCCAAAAATAGTTTGTGTCGTGTGAAGAGAGTAGTCGGTTAAAGATGTCTTCCAACATGATTGTGCTTCGTGTGAAGAGAGTGGGTGGGCAAAGGTGTCATCCAACACAATTGCGTTTCCAGTGAGGACCATATTTGGGTAAGGGTTTCTTCCATCAAGATTTTGTGTCCTTTGAAGAGAGTAGGTTCGTAAGGGTGTCTTCCGAGAAGATTGTGTTACGTGGGTAAGTGTTTCTTCCAACAAATTTGTGTGTCATGTGAAGAGAGTAGGCGGGTAAGGGTGTGTTCCAACACGATTGTATTTCGTGTAAAGAGAGTAGGCGAGTATATAAGTCTTCTAACAAGATTGTGTTTCCTTTGAAAAGAGTAGGCGAGTAAGGGTGTCTTCCTGCAAGATTGTGTTTTGTGTGAGGAGGGTACGTTGGTAAGGATATCTTCCAACAAGTTTGTTTGCCGTATGAAAAGAGCAGGTGAGTATGGGTGTCTTCCAACGAGATTATATGTCATGTGACGAGAGTAGACCGGTAATGGCGTATTCCTATAAGATAGTAAATCGTGTGAAGAGAGTAGGTGTGCTAGTGTGTCTTCCAACAACATTGTGTGTCATGTGGAGTAGGTGGATAAATGTTTCCGCCAAACAGATTGTGTGTCTTTCAACAAGTTTGTGTCTTGCAATAATAGTGTGTTTCGTATGAAGAGGGTACATGGATAAGGCTTTATTCCAACAAGATTGTGTTTCGTGTCAAGAGAGTAGGCAGGTCGGGGTGTCTTCAAAAAAGAATGTGTTTCGTGTGAAGAGAGTAGTCGGTTAAATATGTCTTCCAACAAGATTGTGCTTCGTGTGAACAGAGTGGGCGGGTAAGGGTGCCTTCCAACACAATTGGTTTCCTGTGAGGAGAGTAATTGGATAAAGGTGCCTTTCTTCAAGATTGTGTGTCTTCCAACAAGATTGTGTGTCCTTTTAAGAGAGTAGGTTCGTAAGGGTGTCTTCCAAGAAGATTGTGTTTCGTGGGTAAGTGTTTCTTCCAGCAAGTTTGTGTGTCTTGTGAAGAGAGTAGGCGGGTAAGGGTATGTTCCAACAAGATTATGTCATGTGACGAGAGTAGACGGATAAATGTGTCTTCCTATAAGATTATATGTCGTGCGAAGAGAGTCGGTAGGTAAGGGTGTCTGCCAGCAAGATTGTCTATCATGTGAGAGAGTAGTGTGTAAGGGTGTCTTGTAAAAAGATTGTGTGTCGTGTAAAAATGGTAGGTGGGTAAGGATTTAGTCCAGCAAATTGTGTTTCGTGTGAAGATTTTGTCAGCAGATGGCATTATTGTAATTAACGTAACCTTTACTCTAACTATCAAATAATACTCATCTTCCAGATGGGATGACTTGACTCTTTGTTAGTGACGACTGTCACGATAACAACATTAAACGAATTTCAGGATACACAATTATTATCGTTGAAATGCCTTAGAAACGATGCATGACTTTGTCAACAATTGTTCATAATTGTTCGCATGATGTCGCGACAATTGTACATAATAATTACAATGGGTAATTGAGTTGTTTATAGAAAGAGTAACAGTGGGGTGCATTTCGAAACAAACTGTTGATCTAACCATGGTTTCATATACGAACCCCTCAAAAGTTTGGGGCCCGAGATGCAAAGTGTATAAAATGATTCTAGACTTAACTATGTTTGGTTAGACTAGTGAAATTCAATATTTTATGCAAAATGGCTATAAATTAGAAACATTATTCCATAATTCTGATACTTGATTTGATGTGCTTTTTGCTTTGCTTTGCTAAATGTCAGTATTTACCTTCAATTCTTAATTTTACTTAATTTTTTATTTTAGGTGGCGCTTTTGGTGGCAAGACAGTTGCATGCATGTTAGTGGCCTTGCCAGCCGCAGTGGCAGCAAACAAGTAAGTTCATTGGTCGAAAATAGTTTTGAAGCATACATTTTATGCAAAGCCAAAATTTAAATTCATATGTGCCATTGTACAGTAATGTGACTATTTTAGTCCGAAAATTATGCAGCTGATTCCTTTAGAAATACAATACAATTTTTTTACAGTTTTATCGAAGACGTCTAATAGTCAGCAGGTAACTTTTTGTACATAATTTAATTACATGCATTTTAACACATCTACCCTTTGCTCGGTGTGTACACCAACACAAAACAGGCCATGCGTAATATCGATCATAATTGGCGAGTGTATCGATGCTAGGAATCATAACATGCACTGTTTTTAATATATATATATATATATATATATATATATATATATATATATATATATATATATAAATGATTTGGAAGATGCCATATCTAGCAAAGTACTAAAATTCGCAGATGACACAAAATTACTCAGAAAGGTTACTAATGATACAGATACACAACGTTTACAAGATGATCTAGATAAATTAGTTAAATGGTCAGAAAAATGGCAAATGTTATTAAATTTTGGGAAGTGTAAATGTATACATATAGGACATGGAAACATGGACGAAGAATATAAAATGGGGTTGCTGTACTAGGTAGAATCACCAAGAAAAGTTTGAATGTTTTAGAGCAATGTGAGATTGCTGCTTCTAAAGGAAATAAAATTATATGGCAAATTAGGAGAACTATCATGTATAAGGAGAAACAGCTTATTGTACCCCTGCACAAAGCAATAGTTAGACCACATTTGGAATATTGTATTCAAGCATGGAGGCCACATTGTAAAAAAGGACACAGACAAGCTAGAAAGAATACAACGATGAGCAACTAAAATTATTCCAGAATTGAGAGACTTTAGTTACGAAAGTCGATTATTACAATGTGGTTTGACAACACCAGAGACTAAGATGAGACTAAATAGACATATTTAAAATAGTGAATGGTTGTGAGGATGTTGATAGGAATATGTTCTTCAAACTTAAAGAAGCTTATTGTTCTCCTAATTAGTCATAGAGAGAACACAAAGCAGCATTAGTTAAGGAGCAGTGTTGGTTGGACATGAGAAAGTACTATTTCTCACAGAGGGTGATAAATGAATGGAACAAATTGCCAAATGATTGTGTTAATGCTAGTAGTGTGAATATGTTTACAAATTTAATTGACATATATTTGATAAGGGAGGGCTACACATAGATGAGAAAATTGTTGGACTATCGATAAGCCAATGGCTTCCTTGTCCACTTGCCATCTGTAACTTGTTGTTTGGGATGGCAATCTTGTTAAATCTTGTTAAATCACTTTCAGTTAAATATGATAACGTAATATATTTTGAATCATAGTGTTTTCACTGTGCATAATTTAAGGCAGTACAACTGACCAATATATCTGGCCAAATAGGACAGAGTTTGCGGGATGGGAAGACTGCCCCACTATTGAGTTAACACCATCCATGCAGGTGGCCTGTGAAAAGGATTCTGACTAATTAAGAGCATTATCCTCGCTAATGGGCTAACAGCATCCCTCCAAATGGTCGTCATTATATCGTAGCACGAACAAAGAAACACATCACTCACCAACCAACCCCTTTTCTCCACCTTTCTAAATTATAGGATGGCCTGCATCTCAAAAGGGCTGGTTGGACACCCAGATGGATGCAGACCCGAGGATTCTCTCATGTGACTGCGGTCATGTGACCGCAGTCACATGATCAAGTACAGTAGTCGGCCCAAGACCGCACTCCGGTCACGTGAAATATCCGGGTCTCGCATCTCGGTGTCACAGCTGGCCGCTGAGAGATCTGGCCGGACTGTCCCATTTCATTGCCATTATGAGTCATGAATATGATACATTTTTATGTCATAAATACGCCTAAAATGGTACAATCCTCTGAAAATATTAACGTAATAATATTAGTTGTTAACAACATCTCACGTTATCTTTTTTGTCTGGTATTTAGTATTTTTTGTATGTCAACTTACGCTCCGGTTTGATATACCTATCTTCAAGGGATTCATCTTTGACATACATACAGGGACATGTTAAAAAGCAAAATGGGACACGAAGAAAGACTGGGGATATGACGTTTCACACTACTGTAGAATGACGCATATATGCTAAATATACTTTTAAAATGTGTCCGTATCAATATTGTCACACATAAACATATTTTATTGTCTAATATTGGAAACCCAACAGAAACCTGATTTGATTAATGCGACAATCCTTGTAGATATCATGGTATTTAACAAGAAGCAATGTTTCATGTTCAGTAATAGAACAAAAATATTGAATTAATAAAACTTCAGTAGATGTTGTAGTAACAGCAAGAAACGTTATTAAATTACATTGGTAACACAATAAAATAGAATGATATGTATGAAACTGGTGTTTGGTATTTTGGTATCGGTTAAATGTTTTATGCTGACCTTGTTTATTCTGCAGGCTCCAGCGTCCAGTGCGATGTGTTCTGGAGCGGTCAACAGACATGGCTATTTCTGGGCAGAGACGACCAGTGCTGGCAAAATATAAGGTTGGTTTGGAAGTCCCATAAATACTTATAGCAGACAACAATGCATCTAGGGAAAGATGACTAGATGGGTGGCTAAACTTAATTAAATATAATCAGGCAATGTGGCCATGATTTACTGATACTCTTGTTGGTGGTTTTATGTTGTCTTTGTGAGTGGCCGTACAGTGGGGCTAGCATGGCTGGGGAATAATAAAACTGTATTTGGGAATGCTAAGTAATGTAGTATAATTTACTGATGACGCCCATTACATATATATATGTGTGTGCTGTGATCGAAAACTTGAAATCACTGTTTGTGAATGAAGTAACATTAGGTAGCTAACGTCTGGCATTTCTGGTGGGGAGAAATTGGGCGTTTAGGCAGCATTCTAACAAAGAAAGGTGCCACCATGGGTGCATGTCATTGTCAAAAATTTGGTTTCCAATGTGTACAGGGTTAGACATGAGCTAACATTTTATATGGTCATGTAAGAAGAAAAGTCATTTTAACGCTATCATTTAAAAAACTAACAAGTTAAACTATTAGATATAAATTTTATTTAATCAAACAAAATATAGATGGTCCTCGGCTAATGTATTGATGCACTGCGGGTTTGTTAGGTAATGTAGGGTGTGTCGCTTTGAGATGTTATTAATCGCTTATGTAATGGCTTCATGTTGATTTGTTGACTTTCTCTAGGTCGGCTGCACAAACGACGGTCGCATCCTTGCTCTAGATATCAGTGTGTTTGCGAATTGCGGTAGTGTGGCATCAACCAGTGAAATTGTGAGTCCTTTTACAGATATGTCAATGATATATGTCAATAATGTGATATGAAAATTATCATTTATACAACCATGTAGTATGATTGTGCATATGCTGACTAATAAAATTCATTATTTAACTGAGGTTAAAACATAATAGTCTTCTACAAAATCAGTTGGAACTGTCCAGCGGCAGTTCTTGTTTTTTACTGAATACGCCGCTATGGAGATTGCACAACAACACATAATGATTTTTGAGACTGATAAAGTAAACGTTCAACAAGTTCCATTTGTTCCATGTGTCCAGCCCACTTTAACCAACTACTCACCAGCTTCCTCCTGAAACTCGCTTTCACACTTCCATTCTTCCATTGTCTACTCTCATTCTGTAACTCTTCCCACCCAGCTATCTTTACAAACTTTGTCTTTTTATTTTTAAATCACGCTGTTCACCACCAGAGATGTTCATTTTCAGTTGTTAGAAACCCTTGTCTTGAACATGGACAATGGCTACAAGATTCCAAACCTCCGTGTACGTGCACACGCATGTCGGACCAACCTGCCGACTTTCCAGGCATTCCGTGGCTTTGGCTGTCCGCAAGGCATGTTCGTTCTTCAGACAGTTCTTCAGCATATTGCAGAGACCCTGAAGTTACCACCAGACCAGGTGTGTGCCATATGGACATCACATTCTTTATAATACATAGTTTTTACTAACTGGCACGCAATGGCGGCTTTGAGCGACATTATTAACTGCCCTTAACAAAGATCTGCATGTGACAGTGAGATCTAGAATAGCTGAGAACACTTTTCAATAGTCAGTGGAAGAACTTCAGCCGGACCATCACACACGCACGCACGCACGCACAACAAACCCACACATGCGCGCACACACAACACTACGCAAAGTACCTGTTGGTTGAGTTATTGTTGATTTATGTCTGTTTCTTGCAGGTGAGTGAGCTGAACTTGTACAAAGAGGCTGATTTGACACCTTACAACCAGATGCTTGAAGACTGCCACGTGCGCCAGTGTTGGCGAGACTTGATGCAGCGTAGCAGCTACAAGACACGATGTGCACAAGTCAACAAGTTCAACAGGTACTATACATATCACAGATGTCAACATTACCGCCTTCGGATTAGTTTCAATCCCGCTTTCCCGCTGTTTGGCCGATATATTGTGCTTAAAATTCACGGTATGCACATTTTATTAATTTGGTCTCAAGCAATTTCACATTTTCTCGTGCATACGTTCACCGTGAATGAGAATGGCACAACAAAATGGCTCCTCAAAATGGCGACCTGTAAAAATAACATGTTACAAAACAATGACAAACGCTAAGAACGACAAGTTGAAAGGAGGAAGGTGTTTCCCGCTTTATATGAGCAGATATTGACATATCCACTGAGTCAGCACTGTCTTCCATCTTGTTGCCCTGAAAGCATACCAATTATATGTATTCTTGTGCATTCATGTGTTCGTACTTTCCCACAACTGAACTATATCAAGCAGCATATGAAAGGGTTGGTCAAGATTTCTAGCGATGCTTTCTAGCTGATTTTGTTACAGTTAATAAAAGTCAAGTCTAATAAATAACATTGTAGCAGCTAAGTACATAGAATTAGCACCCATTACTGAATCAAGACGTTGTTTATCAATGACATTTTGGCAGAAAATTGTGGTCTTTGTAAAAGTGATGTAGTATTTCCATTGAGGCCACATTGCGATTCCGAACAATTCATTAAAAGTTTACTCATACACAACATCTCAAATGCTTCATATGACTGCAGTGATATTAGTCCATGTCACAGGACAAGTAAACGTATGTATTGATAAATACAATTGAGTTTATGCCAATCGAATCATTAAACAGACCTGACTCCACTAAGTTTGTGTCATCTTTCTTCCACCAGGGAGCATCGCTGGAAGAAACGGGGCCTTGCGATCGTGCCAATAAAATACCCCATCACAATCGCGGGAATGTGTCCTTTCCTTAATCAGGTTTGACATTTATCTGAATAGCGTGGCGGCATAAACCAACATATCCATTAAATTGTGCATTTTGTGATAAAACACCAAATTTGACACCCTTGTAGATACTAATATTCTGAAGAGATCTGGATATTGAGCCATCGCAGGTTTGGCTTCTGACGGCTGTGGCAGCGATTTTACAAAATGGCCCCCTGCGGTTTCTGTTATTTTACGTACCTGCTCAACTGGGGAGGTCTACATGTTGACAGTGGAGGCTAATTCCCTTATGAAGTTCCAAGGGTGCTTAGGGAAGAGCAAATTATTTGATTTGTAAAGGAAAAAATCAATATAATTGGATTAATTAGTCTAATTAGGCAGCGAGGTTCCTAATAGAAGCCTATTGTGAATGTAGATAACAATAACTGGTTTGGTACCTGGTAGGTAGCAGTAGCGGTAGTAGTAGTAGTAGGAGTAGTAGTAGTAGGAGTAGTAGTAGTAGTAGTAGTAATAGTAGTAGTTGTAGTAACAGTTGTAGTAGTTGTAGTAATAGTAGTAGTTGTGTATTAATATTAGGTGTAGCAGTAGTAGTTGTAGTGATAGTAGTAGTTGTGTATTAATATTAGTTGTAGCAGTAGTAGTTGTAGTGATAGTAGTAGTTGTTGTTGTTGAAGATGCGTAGCAGTGTTCACAATTGCCGCCGTAAATAACATAGATCACAATCCCAGTGCTACAACAGCGAAGGAGTCCTTCCATGGTAATGCTATCTTCCTTCTTCAGCATCCCTCTTTTGCTGGTGAAGGAGTGGATCGAAGCGTTGTCATCGTAGGAGGATATGGGGATGCAAGCTCATACACCGTCAGCTACTTGCCACACTACTACACTGGTGTGCCCCTAGTCACCAGCAACATCAAAAAGTCATATGTCTCAGCTGCTAGATTAGCGTCACTGACCAGTGACGACTTCAAACAGCACACTGAGGAAAAATACACGTGGCGACACCATACAATGCGTGCCTGAAAGATAAAACTGAGACAGAGGATAACACATCATAGGTCGCATTTCATGCCAGCCGCCAGCCACCAGAACCTCGAATCATCTGCCCCACTGCCTTGTTGCACACAGTGGCCATGATCCAACACTCATTGGATATCGTGAAGAATGCCGTAGATCATCTGAATCCTGGGCAGACGCCGATGGTCACATTCGATCAGCCACTGTTTGCCTTGGCGAAGCAAATTCAGTGGAAGTGGCCGGTGAGCAACGGCTAAGACAAGATGGTGGTGGTGTTTGGTGGGCTCCACATCGAGATGACAGGCCTGAAGATGCTGGTGGACTGGCTGCAAGGGAGTGGCTAGGTGCATGTACTCGTACAAGCCAATATTACGACGCAAGGGACAGCCGACACATTCTTGCGAACAGCCCATATCGCCCGCACAAGGAGAGCTCATCAATTCATTGCGGCAGCACTGTACATCCTGCAACACCGTGCCTATGGCCGCTACTGCCTGAGAGAAGCTGAGGATTCAGAAGATCTGGCTGAGTTTGAAGACACCAGAGAGAAGACATATATAATATATCTATATATATATATATATATATATATATATATATATATATATATATATATATATATATATATATATATATATATATAATAATATAACAAACAGATATATTATATTATATATATATATATATATATATATATATATATATATATATATCTGTTTGTGATATATAAGTCTACACGTGTGCCAAATTGGGTGTTTTTATTACAAAATGCACATTAGATTTGCTATGCTGCCCCACTAGAACGGAGAGTAACACATGTGGATGAACACATGCATATTGTATAGAATATGTTATTTCCAACACATGAATGAACATAGACAATGTCACATTCTAGTGTGCATATTTGATTGTGTTGTATTTCTATGACACTTTGATTTTATTGTCTTATAACTGTAATTCTGTTTCTGCCTTTACTTCAAAATGATATCCACAAACGTGACCACCTGCATTAAGAGACTACCTGTCATTGACAACCACTGTCAACCACTTCTCCTGAAGTACCAGCCGTATCAAGGTGTAACCTGTTTTAAGAGACCATGTAATTTAAAATTATCTCATTAACCTTTACAGACCAGAATTTGTTCCAAAAATATTTATACATATTATAAAAAGCATGTGATTTCATTATTACCAAGACGTTACTACACATGTATACATTTTTTGGAAAGGTAACATACTCGGATATCCATTGGTGGCGAGAAAAATTATTTTGAAGTTATAGTGTTTATATGACATAATAATGTATCCAAAATGGCCAAAAAAATATTAGTAGTACTAGCATACTATTACACATTATTCGTAATAACAAGAGAACTAATAGTCACAAAATATGAAGGCAATCAGTACATTATTTATCATCATACGCAAGTGTAAAAATCCAGACAATTTCTTTATGTACACACTTACCAGGCTAATCTACCAAAATAACATTATTAGTTCTATTAGTCACAAATAAACGATGATTACATATATAGAAAGAACACTAATATTTGCATCAAGTGACAAACTATGAATATAATCAGTACATTATTTGACATTTTAGACAGATACCATTGATAACTGTAAACATCCAGACGATTTCTATACGTGTCGTCGTCAGAAACAATAACTTCAGTGTCGCTCATCGATTGTTCAGATATGGGCGATATTATATCATCGTCACTGGCACTGTCGTCTTCACCAGAACATTTATCACTTTCACACATATTTTCAGTAATCCTGACTATTTATTTGGATCAACCGCGATCATATCGTCATGGTTGCTTTATGCGGATGGACGGGTTTTTGGCAGTGTCTTTCAAATTACAGCTACATATCTCAATCTAAATATTTCTCGACGCCATTACAACGTGGCAATGCCTACACTATGCCTCTACCGATCAATTCCCATAACCCCCTCTATGGAACAATAGAAAACTTGTATATAACCACCCCTATGTCGTCGCACAATATATTGTGCGACTGGTCTCTAAATTGCAAAAATATAAATAAATGGGCAAAAATCAGCACAAGATGAAGGTCATGTAGTCATCTCGCATAACAATCACACATCATGTTAAATACAATTTTCCATCCGCATAAAAATCAAATAATTACCACTTTTAACAAGATTTAACAAGATTGCCATCCCAAACAACAAATTCCAGACGGCAAGTGAACAAGGAAGCCATTGGCCTATCGAGAGTCCAACAATTTTATCAGCTGCCCTTATAGCTTTCCCTTATCAGGTATCTGTCAATTATAAGTTTAAACATATTCACAGTACTGGCATTAACACAATCATTTGGCAGTTTGTTCCATTTATTTATCACCTTTTGTGACAATGATAATTTATCATGTCCAACCTACACTGTTCCTTAACTAATGTGGCTTTGTGTCCTCTGGTTTTACTGACTTCTTTAAGTTTGAAGAACATATTCTTATCAATATGCTCATTCTATCCAAGGTGCATATGTCCTTCTTACGATATGGCCTCCATGCTTGTATACAATATTCAAAATGTGGTCTAACTTGCTTTATACAGGGGTACAATTGGCGGTTTCTCCTTATATGTCATAGTTTAATTAGACCTAGAATTTTGTTTCGTTTTGTAGCAGCAATCTCACCTTGCTCTGAAACTTTCGTGTCACCACTAAGTGTCATGTTTTGTGTGGTTCGACCTAGTACAGCATCCCCAATGTTATATTCTTCATACAAATTACCATGTCCTATGTGTAAGTATTTACACTTCCCAAAATTTAATAACATTTGCCATTTTTTTTACCATTTAACTAATTTATCTAGATCATCCAGTAAACTTTGTTTATCTGTACCAATTGTAACCTTTCTGTATAGTTTTGCGTCATCTGGAAATGTCAGTACTTTGCTAGATATGTTATCTTCCAAATCATTTATATATATTAAAAACAGTATAGGACCTAATACTGATCTTTGTGGTACCCCACTCAAAACGTATTTCCAGTTTCAAATCTCACCATCTACTATTACTCTATGTCTTCTGTGTGTAAGCCACTTTTCTATCCAGTCGATTACACCATTACCTATACCATGGGCTTTTGGTAACAATCTTTGATGTGGCACTTTATCGAAGGCTTTCTGAAAATCTAAGTAGACAACATCCACTCGTTATCCATCATCTATCCACTTTGTAATTTCTTCCAAAAACATAAGAGATTGGTTAGATATGACCTTCCGTTTAGGAATCCATGTTGATATGTATTTATTAATTGATATTTTACAAGGAATTCCACCATGTGGTCTCTAATTAATGTCTTGAGAAATGTACATACAACATTTGTTAAACTCACTGATCTGTAATGTTCTTGTTTGTTCCATGATCCCTTTTAAACAGAGCCGTAATATTTGTTTTTTTTTCCATTCTGAAGGAACTATTCCTTGAAATCCCAAAAATGCAAGTTTTTACTTTGAACCTGAAATACAACCTTGATAACTATACTATCTATATCAGTTTAATAAAATATACGAAAGGACCTACTATAATATTATTTCAAAAAGTAAGAAGCTGGAGTACATTATCCCAGGTACGCATGTGAGGTTTAATAAAGGTTTGACTGTATGTACACCTTGTATTGACTGATATGTTGGTGCATTGCGTGCACATTTGTGTGGTGGTTTGATGCATGTATAAACATTGTGTTTTAGGCAAGGGCATAAGTGCACATATTGTGCTAAGTGTAAGATTGTACACTGGTATGTGTGCACACAAATTGTGCACAATTGTAGACGGGTGTACTGGTGCATATATACATTCCCCGTATACTATGTTACATTCTGGTATGCATGTGTATTTGTACAGTGTGTATACCATATTATTTTGTTATTGTATATTATGACGTGATGTAGACTGGCGCATGTGTACACATCATATATATTATGTTGTATGTTGGTACACTGATACATGTGTACACATCCTTATATTATGATACAACATTATATGTTGTGTGCTGGTTCACTGGTGCTTGTGTACACATCCTATACATTGTTGTGTTTGCTGGTGCACTGGTGCATGTATATACAACCTATATATTGTGTTGTATGTTGATGCACTGGTGCTTTTGTACACATCCTATACATTGTTGTGTTTGCTGGTACACTGGTGCATGTTTACACATTCTATATATTGTGTTGTATGCTGGTGCCTGTGTACGTGTCCTATATATTGTGTCGTATGCTGGTATATTGTTGGATGTGAACATATCCTTTATATTGTGTTGTAGGCTGATGCACTGGTGCATGTGTACACATCCTATATATTGCGTTGTAGGCTGGTGCACTGGTGCATGTGTACACAGACGGCACTGTGCTGGTTGCTCACGGTGGCTGTGAGTTGGGGCAAGGCCTGCACACAAAAATGGTTCAGGTACGTTCTTCCGTAACATTCTTATTGCTATAATTAATGGAATCGACAGAAATTCTAAAACGCACACAGTATAATCTTGGTACCCATTATATTATGTGTGCCTTAAAGGATATGTGAAACTATTTTCATTGGTTGCCTAAACGACTGTGTTACGAGACATTCAACATTGAATTGATTAATATTCATAACATGTTATTCGGTTGGTTAAAAGTAATATGCATAGAAAACATGTTACTATTTCATGATATGTCATCAGTTGATATGTTTAGTCAGTCCAATAAACGCTGTTGGCTTCACTCGGTGGATGTGTAGTGTGGGTGTAGTGTACAGCTCAATCTGTGTTGAACGGAGCTCCCAAACGAGTCGACATTGAAGGAAATTCAACCTATGCCTAAATAAATGTTCATCGTGTTAAACTCAGATATATATTCATTACCCCTGCAGGTTACGAGTCGAGCTTTGGGAATTTCCATAGAGAAAATCCACATTAGCGAGACAAGCACGAACACCGTACCAAACACATCGCCATCGGTCGGCAGCGCAACGTCTGACCTCAACGGCATGGCGATTGCTGTGAGTTCATCCACCAGTTTAAATTATAGAATAAATTGGATATTTAAGAAATTACAAGAATAACATTTATGAAATTTCCTGCCAAGAGAGTTCATTCATCCGTTTAAAACTAAATTGCCTCAACAATTACATTTTTCCCTTGTCACGTTTCACACTCATTTCGCCAAAAAACATGTGCGAATGTGTTATTAAGTTTTGGTGAATTCATCGGATCAACTAACTAATCCATTTTGATTCGGCTAAACCATATCTGCAATTTGCACAACATAAAGCAGTCTTGATTTTCATCACCCCTTATAAGAGTACCTACATCAGTGGTGGTGTAGGGGGGAGGGTAGAAGGTAAAGTATTTGGCTTGCACCTGTGGGGTGGTCAAACTTATTTTACGTATCCAATGGGAAACAAATGTTTGTTTAGCAATGTTGTTTTTCCAAGTTGTTTCTTACTTTTCATAATTAAAGAGCATGTCCGTAGAATGTAACAGTTCCAAATGTTCTGCTGTGTGTGGGTCTGTCTTTGGCTACAAATAAGACAAGATAGATGATTGATTTCATACGAATTGTTGTAGCTTTGTTAGTTGACAGTGTGCCTAACAGACCGTCACGTGCTTCACCTGAGTGACATTTTTAGTATTTAATTCGTCAAAAACTGCCACTCCGCGCTAAGCTGCAAGCAAAGCGTGAAGGTATTTTGTATATTTCCCAGAATGCCTGCCAGGTCATCACGGAGCGCCTCAAACCGTTCAAGACAGCGGCTCCTGAAGACGGCTGGGAAAAATGGGTGGGTGCAGAACATCAAATGATTATTGTTGGTTAGGAAACATGCACTTAATACACATGCGGCCGACTAACATTATGTTTATGGCATAAAAAGGTCAGTGTGCTTCTGTTCATAAGAGAATTTATCACATAACATGCAGACAGACAGAACAGACAGACAAACAGGTCAGACAGAGAAACATGTTGTTGCTCTCTTTGTCCATGAAGTCTGGGGTCTGGCACCGATACTCGCTCTCAATTGTTTTTTTCTTATTTTTCTGTCACTGACATTTCCTCCACCTGTCTTCATTCCACCATCGCTCGCTGTCGTTCTCTACTCCCCTCCCAATCCTGCCAAATCTCTTTTCACTAAGTTCTCCCATCTCGGTCGCGTCACGCAGTCGTATGAACTGTGAATATACCATTACTAAGGTAACTATTTCTATAAATCCATAACCCTTATTAATCAGCTACTTGTTGTCTACTGCCATTATGTTAAATGTTGTCTGATGTGTTTGTTGCAATTCCTTGCTGCCTACATAGACCATGTCAGTCTGTATACAGTTTGATGTGTTTTTGCAGGTCCTTGTTGCCTACATGGACCATGTCAGTCAGTGTATAGTTTGATGTGTTTGTTTCAGGTCCTCCTCCTACATGGACCATGTCAGTCACTGTATAGTTTGATGGGTTTGTTTCAGGTCCTCTGCCTACTTGGAACATGTCAGTCTCTATATAGTTTGATATGTATGTTTCGTATCCTCTCTGCCTCCGTGGAACATATCAATCTCTATATGGTGTGATGTGTTTTTTGCAGGTACTAGCTGCCTACTTTGACCGAGTCAGTCTCTCCGCTACTGGATTCTACCAGTGAGTGGCACTTTAGAATAAAGAATAGAGATTGATATGTTGTATGACTTTCTGAAACGCTGCTTCTGGTTTTACAGATGTCTTTCTATCTTAGGCATGATTGTGATTTCTAAATACTTGCCATTGTCATAGAGTAAGCTGCTTAATATCCAGAATATTGAATTTTATAATAACTAATGCTTTGGCTATAAGCTCCATCTTCATTTTGTCAGTTAGGTTAAGTAATATTTATGTTTTATTATTATCTATGATTATTAAATAAAATTTGTATGGGGCTCTCTTTGTGTAGAACAATATTACCACTTTGTATAGAACAATATTGTCTTATTCTGAATGAAACACAAATACTAAAATATATTTTAAAAAGCGATATTTCTATCATGTTTTAAAATATCATTACTTGTGAAATTGAATCACTTCTTGTTTTGCCTAACTAATTACCTAACTTGACTGCCTTTGTTTACTTGATGTTAGGTACACCATTGTTATCCAGAATACACCTGTTTTTATTGCAAATCAAAATAACATCATATAAGCAACTCGTATTATGTGCAGTAAGAAGGAGTAGGAAAACTCTAATGCATTTACCTGTTTCACAGCACACCAGGACTATGCTACAACTGGAAGACTAATTCAGGGAGAGCTTTCAACTACTTCACGTTTGGGGCGGGCTGCTCCGAGGTTGAGATTGACTGTTTGACGGGTGACCATGTGGTTAGTCATCTGCTGTTGAAAGATGGATATGTTATCAGAATTCTTCGTATTGCCTCCCCTTAGCAGATGTCAGGACTGGTCAGGGTGGAGACATCTCTACACAAACTATTCTCTAATTTTCAGCCTGGGATGTTACTTAATATTTAGTTTCTCTTTCAACTTGGCATACATAAAAAATCTAAATCACTTTGATATTTTTGTCAAATGGACCTGAGACATTTCTCCATTTTTATCAAATGGACCTGTGACATTGCTCCATTTTTTATCAAATGGACATGAGACATTGCTATATTTTTTTCTTTTCTTGTGAACTCTCCTCACTTTATTTCTCAAGTTTCCTGTTCCGCTGCACAACTATGTTTGACCTTAGTCCAGCGGATCATTGACATTTCAGAGCCTCGCCAACAGTCCACACAAACCATCACATTTAATTTACTTTTAGCTAGGTAGGGCCACATAATTGTTGTGATACAATTCCTCTGTTAAAACATCACTTTTCCCTGAACATCACTTAACTATGTGTTATGAACAGACTTTCTTAAAACTAGGTGTCGTTTCATTGCCAATCAACAAAACATTTGTAATATGACAATGAAGCTGAAAAAGTGACTCCTTTACATGATACACTAAACCTTTGGCATTGGAAATACCCAAAGGTAGCTTTTTTGCTGAATGTGTTAAAGAGTATAATTTCATTTTGATAATTATATGTTGAGTGATTGCAGTTTGTGATGAAACTGTTGGTTACATATGTTATGGCAATAGCCTTTGCGCCGTCTAATGATCATTGGCATGGTTGTTACCACCAGGTGCTGAGATCAGACATCGTCATGGACGTCGGACGCAGTCTCAACCCAGGCGTTGACATTGGCCAGATCGAGGGTGCTTTTGTGCAGGTAGGGTCGCACCATGACTCCTCAGACATGATAAGTATCCTGCTGTTGCTAGAAAACTCCTGGAAATCCATCAGATCTTCTATTCTTCTGCTCAGGAGAACAAATGTCCTGCATTTATGTAGGCAAATAATCGAAATCATCGAAGTAGTAAACATATTATTTTTTATTCTGCAAAAAGGTTTCTACTGTTAAAAAACATTATCGCCACTGAAAGAGTGCAAAATGTATGCATTCTTTCAGTGATAATAATGTTTCCATCATTGAAAGGTGAGAATGATAACTACCCAGATATACACACAATTCTAAGATACGCCGGAACTCTCCAATTTATGCATAACTCTTCTGCATTTGCATTTATGTAACTTAATGTATGTAACTCCTCATAACAGTAGACTAGTATTTGGAAAAATGTAAACTAGCAGACTAGTAGACTAATATTTGTGAATATGCCGTCATGTTTATAAACTAATATTACTACATTCAACAAAATTAAGATTGTATGCTATGGTGTTTCAGCATAATGTGAAGTAAATAATGAAAAGAAGAATGCATGTTGTGCTTGATTAGGGCTACGGACTGTTTGTGCTGGAGGAAGTGAAATGGTCGGACGAGGGGCGTCTGTGTACCAATTGTCCAGGGACGTATCAGATCCCCCGCTTCAGTGACATTCCGTCTGAGTTCAACGTGTCTCTGCTGAAGGGAATGTCCAACCCTCACGCAATCCACTCCTCCAAGGTGACTAGATGCATAGTATATTACTACATGTTTGTATATTGGATTTGTGATAATTCTGCACTTGTTCATTTATGGATTCTGCGTTTCTGTTGCATCTAAATAGCACAAGATGTTATCTGGATTAGTGGTCACCTGGATGTCATACTGTAATCATTGGCTACTGATTCTTGTCACTGTGTTAGAAATGGGCAATACCCCCTCACATACCTCAACGAAAACACTAGTTGTAGTCTGTATGAACCTTTCAGATTTGTATGTGGGCGCAGCCGGAAAGAACGAGAGTTTCACCTCGTCAATTTGTTAAAAACAAAGTTTGCAGAATTTAATGTGTAAGTTTTTTTTTTCAAATATTCTTTGAGGTAGGTTACCCAAAGAATGGCTTCACAGTCGTTGACTTACATATTGTTTTTTAATCGAAGTTAAGATAAGCATTCCCATCACATACTAAGTGATGTTCTATCTCTAGTATTGTTAGAATTGAACTTTTTGAAATTGATACATGTATTCAATAAGCAAAATGACTTGGTAGTAATGGCGGGATGTTCTTTACCTGTTCAGGTTTATTTGTTTATTTTATCTGAACAGTTTCCATGCATGTTGTTTTTTCTTTGTTGACATACACATATGATCGTAATTCTGGAAGTATTACAGTTAACGATGGAAACCCACATATTTTGGAAACCTCGTGATGACTTCTTTCAAGTATTTATTTCACATTTAAAACCACGAAAATGGCTGGCAACATTAGTTTGTCGAAAGTGTCTCGATCTTTATGGCCTTGCCCACATAATGTCCTGCGTCAAATGTTGTGTCCACTAACACTGCCGGAACACCAGAACATAATAACAACACTCTGACCCCATTCATGCAAAATAGTTCTTACCAATGTAATTATAATTAGTGGTTGTCTGTTAGAGTATACCTATATGCTGCTATAGGATGATTTTTTAATATACATGTACCCAAAGTAGTAATATGGTGCGACAAAAAAGTTAAATAACTAAGATAACGATATAATTTTTTTATCATTTGAGTTCCAAGAAGTAATATTTAAGTGTAATATGCAAATAATTCCCAACGAAATATATATTTACATTAAAGACATCGTTTTCCGCCACAAGATATAACGTTACATGTTTAAGCGTATATTAACAAGACATTGTACAAATTGAATAAGTGTGACATCACAATAGCACTTACCCAGCGATCTCGTCAATGTGCCACTGCCAAGATATTCGACCTTTACACAGGAGCTGAGGTGGCGTTATGTATGTTAAGACCAAGTTGTGTTTTGTCCCTCTAGGGTATTGGTGAGCCCGCCCTCTTTCTCGCTTCCTCCGTCTTCTTTGCCATCAAGAACGCCATCATGGCTGCCCGGCATGACGTCGGACTCGATGACGCATTCAGACTGGACAGTCCAGCCACACCTGAGAAGATCCGCATGGTCTGTGTTGACCAGTTCAGTAAGCGGGTACGTGCTGAATTCCGTCTATGGTTGTCACTTACTGGAGCACAACAGTGGGTCCGAGTTCCTTGGATGTCCCCCGTTACAATGGTATTAACCACCATTCTCACAAGTCTATCACACAACCTTTGACCCATGCACATGGTTCTAAATATATTACTGGTCACATATATCTGTTTTATAAACGTAAATGGGGTTTAGAAGTGATTTAAGCAATATTTGTGCAATTGTTGTTGATGTGTATAATGTGTTAGTAAATATTATAGTATTAATACAAGAAGTAGTCACCTTAACACATTATAAACAACACAGAGACATTGTAATGAACACATACTCATCATATCTGGACGTTTATTTGCAGGTAGCACAGACAAAGGTCACACAGTAATGACATCGGTTTTCATGATGACGTCACAACAACGCTCATGCGACACCAGACCACCCTTACTTCGGACCAATTCGAAGCAGATTCACTCATCCCGTTTTTCAGATTTTCAGCGGCGATTTCCAGTATATCTTCTATTCATATTCAATGAGACAATTGTTGGGAATAAATGTTTAACTAGTAGTACTAATTTTTACTATATTAATATTGATTTTTTTCTTTTGAAAACAATTATTAAAGTTAAAAAAGTAAATAATCTAATGGTCAGGGTAAGTCAGAATATCATGAAAGATTGGGAAATATTTACCAAAAAATATGCCTGCTATACTTGTACTATGTGCTATGCTATTCCTCTTAGACATAAAATACATGAACATTAGTTCAATACGTTTATATATATATATATATATATATATATATATATATACATATATGTGTAATACATGTTCAAATATAAATCGATACAAATATGTATGTATATGTTGATCAATTGTCATCGACTCTAGTTATTGTGGTGAGCACAAGAAAAGTTGATTTTTTTACATTACTAAGGTGGCTCCCATGATAGTCTTTGTTACTGACAGTATACAAAATGTTCTGTCTATCTGTGGTCTGCCCTGAGTGAAGCTGTGTTTTAGACAGTTTTCATCTATTTGTGATCTACCTATATGAAGCTGTGTTTTTGAACATTATTCATATACTTGTTGCCCGCTCAGTGCGAGGCTGTGTTTTTGAACATTGTTCATCTTCTTGCGATCTGCCCTGTGTGAGGCTGTTTTTTAACATTGTTAATCTACTCGCGATCTGCCCTTTCGCATAAATTTAATATGACCAAAATCTCTGCATTGAGACGGTAAGAACACTATTATTTGTATCACTGAACTCCTACAATTAATGCGTTATATTAATAAAACGAATATTCCGGGCTATCAAATGCTTGAATTCGTTTGTCGCACCTTGCTTGCTTGTGGAACAACACCTGGCTGGGTTATGTATTATCATTGTTATAATTTCGCTAAATGCATTTCAAAATGACACCATTCCATCCGTCACATCAACCCTTTAAAGGATCAATGTAGATTGGACATCAGGAAGCACTCGTTCTCACAGAGGACGATAAATGAATGGAACAAATTGTCTACAGATTGTGTAACTGCTAGCAGCGTGAACATGTTTAAAAACAAAGTTGACACATATCTCAGGAGGGCGGGTTATAAGTAGATGAACATTGTTGGACTCTCGATAAGCCAATGGCTTCCTTGTCCACTTCCCATTTGGGCCTTTGGCTTGGATGGCAAATCTTGTTAAACCCAGTTCTATATATATATATATATATATATATATATATATATATATATATATATATATATATATATATATATATATATATATATATATATATATATATATATATATATCACATTGCTCCGAATCTCCGACAAGGTGAGTGACTTCCTTTCGCCAACCCAAAGCGGATTTCGACGCGGACGGTCAACGGCAGATGTCGTGTGGGGACATCTGTGGCTTGCCACTAAGTGCCAATGATACAAATGCGTGAGCAAAATACTGCGTACCGACTTATCACTTCCCGTTCGATACAATCCGTCGAAAGAAACTTCTGGACATTTTACATATACAGCGCGGCAATATACGCAGATGATGACTACCTGAGCAAAGTCAATGAGATAGCGCCAACAGCACAGGGTGTTTGGCTCTTATACAAGGCGATTCGAGACCAGACGATGCGAAGTCAGAAACTGACAAGTTAAATCAAGTCGGGCAACTTGAGTCCGACTCGAGTCAGCCTCAAGTCACCAGGGTGCACCAATCCCCAGGATAGTTGTTGTTTTTCTGCGATAACTTTCAACGGATAATTTAAGCGGATGCTGCCTCGCAATTGTTGCCAAGAAATACCTTAATTTCAGCTGCATACAATTGTGGATAGCGTTTGCATGAAAAGTTGTTCGGTATATACATTTTTGTATTTCGGCACTATTTTTATTGTTTGCTGTAAATAGTATTGTTTTATTTAAAATAACTTTTTAGTCTGGCTCCGGCTTTTATATTGCTGTCTACGCCCGGCTTTCATACTGCTATTCGGTTCCGGCTTTCATACTGCTGTCCAGGTCGGCTTTCTTCCCGGGGAGATACTGCCACACCAAAGCGGTGGGGTGTGCTCCCAGAGCCCCATGGAGCACATGGAAAGAGAGAAATCAAGAAATGTATGGTCACCAAGAGAGAATTATTGAAACATTTATCTAATATCTATAAGTGTAAGGTAAGCCCGGGCGGAACGTTTTCATTGGGAAATTTCCTCTTCGATGAAAGAGAGAATTATCAGGTTTAATTGGGGCACAAAGAGAGAAAATTTACAATTTTCTACGGACAGAGAGAAAAATTGCCAAAAACAGGGGCATTTGCGCGGCACATACATGTATACCTCAGCCCCCCCCCCCCCCCGGGCTTTCGCACTGCTGTCCGGTCCCGGCTTTCATACTGCTGCCCGGGCCCGGCGCACGGGTCCGTGTCTAGCCGTGATTAACCAGGCTCGGTGCTGTGGCTCCACCGTTTGTTGCACAATCGTCTAGATGCAGTGTTCTTTTCATTGTGACGGAAATGTTATATGCGTCCATTTTCTGGTCGCATACATAATTATATTAATTAGACTATCATCCAGGCATTTGGCTAACTCATAAAATAAGTGAACTTTTATCAGTTTATACGATACAATATATATACAATATATATATATATATATATATATATATATATATATATATATATATATATATATATATATATATATATATATATATATATATATATATATATATATATACCCACCCACGCACGACGCACGGATGCAAGCACGCACGCACACACACCACCATTAATTATTATTGTTGCTGTCTAAATAAATAACTGCTCCATTCCAAATAAATCATAACTGTTCCATGCTAAAATAAAATCACTGCTGCAGTCTAAACAAATCACAACCGGTTATTCTCAAGAAATCATAACACGGCAGCAAAGCTTTTTCCTGGATCATTTTCCCTGATACAGGAATGTTTCGCTTCACAAAACCAGTCCCACACAGCTTCGCTCAGATCCTGGTACGCACATTTTCGAGTCTTCCCGTACTTTCTCTCGCCACTTTGGCTGTCTTGCCATTTGCGCCAAATTTCGTCTTTCTCTTCTGCAATCGTCTGGATCAAGTACACTCAGTAAATTGCTCAGGCAGACTCTCCTTTCAGTAATCTATCCACGACTTTCACGTGTTCTTCTATCAATAGAATGTTTCTCTTTATTCCAGACATCTTCTCACAACTTTCGAAACGAGCGGTCTTTATTAAAATAAACTGATCAAATGCGTCCATATAAATAATATATACATAACCTACCTCAACACTGTTTATGCCAACCTCCCACCTATTCTTTAGATTAACATCTCACCACTTATTAGGACAAACCTCCCACTTCTTGCCACACCCCATCCATAATGTAAGTATGTAACATTGGTTAACTTATGATTATCCCCATCTAGCATAAGGCCTATGTCATATATCACACAATAAAAATGGACGAACCTAATTAAGCATAATATTCTAATAACATTAGCATCAAGCTGTTACATTATGGAAATGAACTTATTGCAGTGGGACACATCGGCACACGACTTGGACATATCTGCACACGACTGGGACATATCCGCACACGACTTGGACATATCTGCACACGACTGGGACATATCCGCACACGACTTGGACATATCACAACACGATTGGGACATATCCGCACACGACTGGGACATATCCCACACACGGTCTATTGAGGTAAAGTTTATTTGTACAGTACATTCGATGTACGTGTCAGATGCTACTGTTAGATACAGTTTTAAAAACAAATACTACGCGATTTGGTCAATAATGAGATATCGTGCGGACAAGACTTACCGTGCGGACATGACTTAGCGTGCGGACATGATTTAGCGTGCGGACATGCCCCACCTTCCCCGACCTTCATACCGTTGACATAAACACCAGTTTGGTCTGGGTGGTAGTAGGTGTTAATTGGCAGACTTCAGTGTAACGTGACAGGAACTGCCTTAATTTCGTCTAGCATAAACACCGCTGTGTGAATGGCGAATCTGAACTGGAGTTGGAGCTATTCTGAATCGACACTTGTATTGTTCTCACAACAATACAACTCGACAACCCTACTTTGGTTGGCGCTCATTTTTTTCAATCAAATCAATCTTGACTTCAGTAAACCCTTCAGTAATTATATCGTAGCCATATAACTGTAATTAACTTCTGAGTTTGGGCATTATATAGATTCTAAGTTTTGTTAAACGAAATGCGTATTCATCTTATACCTTTACAGTTTGAGAAATCTTTCAACAATTTGAACAAACACAGAATTATTACCAACAAACTGGAATCTGTAATTTCGTCATATTCATGCGTAACTGCGGAATTGGGTTGGTAAAATTCCTGGGTATATGTGGTGACAGCTTGCTTCTTGTACAGTGCACATATCTCGTTACGGAAACTGAAACGATATTCTACAGTATTTGATCACACCAAATCCAATTAAACGATATAAATTGCCGATGATTGCTTATATGGAGAGATGTATATATGTATATACATCTCATGTATATATGTATATACATCTCAAGTATATATGTATATACATATCATGTATATATGTATATATATACATCTCAAGTATATATGTATATACATATCATGTATATATGTATATATATATATATATATATATATATATATATATATATATATATATATATATATATACATATCATTACGTATATGTATGTATATACATATCATGTATATATGTATATATATATATATATATATATATATATATATATATATATATATATATATATATATATATATATATATATATATCATGTATATACATATCATGTATATATGTATATATATATATATATATATATATATATATATATATATATATATATATATATATATATATATATATATATATATATATATATATATATATATATATATATATATATATATGTATATATATATATATATATTATATATATATATATATATATATATATATATATATATATATATATATATATATATATATATATATATATATATATATATATATCATGTATATATGTATTTACATCTCATAAGCAATCATCGGTAATTTTTCAGTTGTTTTCATATTCAAGTTTTCATATTCACGTTTTCTTTATTGGAAACATTAATTTGCCTATTATAGCTACTTATTCTCCACTGGCACTGTAGTTATAAATATAAATTTTGCTAAACGATCACTGTTGTTAACATTAAAATAAAATCAGCAACATACCGTATACGTTCCCATGCAGTTTCTCCATAAACATAACACACGCACACGTTTAATCTTCAATTCCTTTTTTTCTCGCGTCGTCTCGTCGCTACGCATTGCCCTTGCGATCGGGGATCGGCGTGTCCGGGCTGTTTTTGATATAGTCCCTCATCGGCAGTCATCGTCCTCGGTTGTTGATTTATGCGTCGCGGGCTCTGTAGTCTCGATTGCTGCTTGTCTTCGCACACGTGTCGGGCGGTAGGCTGTTGGTAGCACTGACATGTAACTTTTAAGACGTACGTGCCCTCGTCTCCAGGGCACTGTCTCTGCTGGGAGGGCGGCTGGCCAGTTCGTCGGGAATGTGGTCGGTCATCTCACTGCAGACTGCTTCGCGCGTTCTGGTTCGTTGGGGCCTGGCGGCGCCTGGTGTCTCACAGAGCGGTCGGAGATCGCGGTTCTGGTTGACTGTTGATCTCGATCGTATAGTTCTGGAATTGTTGGTTGTCCATGTCGGAAAGTCACTTACTGTGTTGTTGAATAAATCCTTTGTAAGAATCGACCCCTGTCTAGTCGTTGTTGGGCGCGTTCGCGAGAATCGATTGTCGCAAAGTTCGAAATTAGGCTATTAGCTCGCCAGATTCATACACGGCACATCAGTACACCTTATCATCGGTAACATCGTTAATGGTTGAAATTTAAAAAGAGTCCATAATTTAGAAATCAAACATAACGCTAGTGCAAGCCGGTCTGGCTTGTCTATGCTGACATTTTGAGTCCGAATGTTGGGAGCATTTTGTGGAGCGTACACGTCGTGTTTCGGTGAAATTGTCTGCCGGGGTCTGCCGCGCTCGCTGAGTGCGCAAATCTGTAACCTTTTAAGACAAGTCTTTCCCAGAAGTTTCCAAATACTAACGTACGCATGCGTTAATATCTCCTGAGTCTACGAAAATCATCCAAGACCATCTAACGCATGCGTGAACAGGCCGACGCTACACAACCTCCCTGAAGAAAACCCATTTGCATTTTTGCATAGTTATTAGGCAGAATCGTCCGCTCCACTCTTGAGCTTTGGGGCGGAGATCCTGGCCGTGATTATCGTAAGCGCGGATTTGGGCTTTCAGTAGCCAAATGGCAACGGAACTGGTAACTTAAGTTTTAAAACCGATACGCACTAACCGTTTCACATGTGTATTCCGTGACATACAACCGACACTTGGGCGTTAAGAAACAGAAGAAATGTGCTCCAAATAATTATTTATGAGTACATTAATTTTATCGGTCACATAGAAAAGATTTCATAAATAGCCGCCATACTGTGCACGTGATATACATATAAGAATGCCTACAAACCTGAAATACGTGTTCATTGCTCTGTTTATGGCGTTTTTGTAAGGTTTCACATCTCAAGAAAATGCATACGTTTTTTCCGAGCGTGCCCTTCGCCTATACAACAGCAACAGCCAGATAGAAAAATATTATGTCGATTGACTTTGCCTAAGTTATTATATGTACGGTGTGGGAGCTGACTGACATCTTGCCAAACTTACGGGTCAGGCCTTGACGAAACCGGTTTAATTGACAACTCATTAATAAACTTCTAGACACGGAGAAGTCGTCCTCGAACTTTCTACCCACACCCTTAGCTTGTGTTCGGACGAAATACCCATTACTCACAACTGAACTTCTGCCCCCAACGCTAGGCTACATGTCTACATAAACGTCCTGGATTTTCTGAATCGCAAAATTCATATTACTATGTCTATATTAACCGCCTAACGAAGGCAATAACTTTACGATAGGAATGGTTTATTTCAGAGTTTTGTGTTCTCTAGAGTTAGCGAGTCCACGACAGGTTTTCCCTGCATGGGATATTTTATGTACCATGGCATTAGCGTCTCTTCGGAAAGACACCGACAAAGTGGGGTGAACGAAAAATTGCCCAAGCTTGCGGTGGAGGTAAAATGGAAGTACTGTCCTCTCGACCGACAGCCGGGTGCTCTAACCATTAGGCCACCGCGCCCCAAATTTGTAGATGACCCCTTATGTGAGTATCAGGTCATCATATAACAGCGACGCAACGGTTCGTGCAAACACATCTAAGAAAAGGCGGGTTTACAAACGCAGTACATCACGTCGTAGTTAAGATGGCGTCGTCGACTGTGCCGGCGAACAGCGATGCGATGCAGACTAAGCTGGTGTTTTATGTCAACGGCAAGAAGGTATTTCAGTGTTTGTTGTTGTTGTTGTTGTTGTTGTTAGCTGCGTCAGTATTCTTGAATAACGGTTTTAGTAAAATTCTCACTGTCTAAGGTGACATTTACCACTTGTTAGTCACACTCTGATTGTGACCTTTGCCAGTTATTACTGTCTAAAGTGACCTTCGCCGGTTTACTGTATCCAGCGCGATGCGCGGTATTGCGTTGGTGCGCTGTGAGATGAATACAGTAAACGCGCTGGCAGTTGAAGCAGACAAGTGTTAGTGTGCCCAACTCCGGACGGGATAACTTGGTAGAGCGATCGCGTTTATAAAATATTAAGATACACGACATTAATATCGAACTATCTATCTATGCCAGGGGTGGATCTAGGCTTGTTGGCAGGGGGGTCTCAGTCAGTCGTAGTCATGTGAGATATGTCGTTCTACTTACGAACCTGGGGTGGGGTGGGATGACACGAGTCGTTCTACTTACAGAAGGGTTAATATTAGCCGGTTGCTAATACTTCAATCTGTACATCGATCACTAGTTCCGATGTAGGCCTATAATTATGTTGTCCTTTACCGTAATATTTGCCACGGACACGGGGGTCTAAGACCCCCTCTATGGCCTAGGGGGGTCTTGTATGCCTTGATACGTAGTGCTGACAGTCAATATCTTGATGTCAGTCATGGTGCATCCATAAGTCAGAATCAATTAGAACACTCTGTAGAGCATACAATAATGTTTTCAGATTGTTGTGTAATGAGCCCAAAAACTGCTGTACATGTTTGTGTCACGGGGATTACCCACCTGCAGAGTGCTGAAGGAAATGCAATACAACAGAGTATTACAAATATAATGATACACTGCAGCATAATGTCTGAAATTAACCAACCAAATAAACTGACCCAGATGTTTTTGAACTGGCTCAGGTGAGTTTGAACTGGCCCCACAAAATTGTATAAATTGTAAGGGTATGCAATAAAGCAGTTTTCGTGCATAAAACTAAAACAGACACTGTTTAAATTACAATAAATAATAATTTAATAAACATAAACTATACCAAATATTGTCATTCATTTCTTATAACTGGCAGACCAATAAAACAAAATAAGGACTTCAATAAACATTTCATTGTGATTTTTATTTGTGAAATAGTTACAGTTGTTGAAAGTAACATGTTTGTTGCTGACATTTTGTGTGCCCTGCCATTGCCCTGGACCTAGCCTGGCATGGACAAAAATCTATGCTGTTCTCAGTTCACTCCAAATTGAAGCCTCCATAGTTCACTTTCACAGCCAAATATCACATTAATCAGAATGTCATATAGTGTCAATCGGATTGTCTGCCTCCTTCAATTCAAACCCTGCAGGGGTTTCCCTTTCATGTGCGGACTTCGCATTTGCCTTGGCACGATCCGTCGCTGGCTAGGAAGACGTAGTTTGTCACAATTGTATTTTATATCGAATTAGCATAGATTAGTTAGCAATGTAACATGCATCATTAATATAGTCCGACCTAGCCGTGACTAACAGGATGAATTGGTGGGTTGGGGACAATAATTTGCGCATTTTGGCTAACTGAATCAGCAGAAACATTTTGAATCAGTGGCCATCGATAATAAAGCTTTCTGTTTATAGTACTATTCCAGAATAAAGTTATTTAATTGAACTTAATCAACACCAGTGAATATTACACACCAGTCAATACAAGATGGAACTCAGAAAAAGGTATGAGAATTTAAAACTACTACCGGTACAAATGTATTGCTATTTTGAAAGCCAAGCTTGACAGCTTTGAATAAATTTTCATATCTCAGGTAGAAATGGATTGATGATCTGGTACAAGTTAGCTGTATCATCTACCCTTATGAAATGACACCATGGTCTACCATTGTAAAATACCACGGTATATCATATGGTGTTTTGAAACAGGTAAATCATGGTATACCATACACACCATATGAAAAACTATGGTAGTCCATAGCTAACCATGATCTACGATGGTTTACCATGATATACCATGGTATTCCGTATTGCATTTTCATATAGGCACATTTAACCACTGCAAAGAAAATCAGTATGAATTTGTAAAGATATAACAAATATAAAGAATGTGCACACAACTATAGAACAGAAGCAATAAACAGTACAGATACTATATCATGGTATATCATGGTATATCGTGGTATATTTTCATAAAGGCTTTAGCAATAACACATGCCTTTGTGTTTCTAAGATTGCTAATTAGTTTGTTTCTAAGCTTGCTAATTGCTAATGAACATAAAGCATATTTCTTCAGTGATGATAAAGTGGAGAGTTTACCATGGTATATTTTATCATGGTAACATATCATGGTATACCATGACAAAGCATGGCATACCATGGTATATCATGGTATTTTGTGGTATAGTTTCATTTAAAGGCTTTAGCAATAGAACATACCTTTGTGTTTCTAACGTTGCTAATTGGTTTGTTTCTAAGCTTGCTAATTGCTAATGAACATAAAGCATATCTCTCCAGTGATGATAAAGTGGAGAATGTATAGTGTATCAATACTCTATAGTATTGCATTTCCTGATTTGGATATACCTATGTCATAAACTAAAAAAAATTCATGGTCAGCACTTTGCAGGTGGGTAATCCCCGTGACATAAACATGTGACGATCGCTGCAGTTCCTGGGCTCATTACGCAACAATCTGAAAACGTTATTATATGCCACACAGAGTTTTCTAACTGATTCTGATTTATGGTTCCACCATGACTGACATGTGTATAATGAGGTACAATATGATTTGAACATAGTCATAGTAGTTTTAACATATTCAATGCACATATAACATATCATAGTCAGCATTCCCTTGAGCTTAATTGCTCCTGTACTTTTACAACTATTGAACATGCTTAACAGCACAAAAGCATATGGTACTGCTAATGCACAAGACAGTCCCACATAAATATGTGTAGCTATTTTATTGTATGTTTATAACCTTCATTAATTTGGGGATAAATTCCTTTTGTGTAGTATATAATTTTTCTTGTGTCTCAAATGAACTGTAATTTTTTTCTGGAGAAGTGAAATAAAAAATGTGTGATATCGAATTGAAATTGTAAATGCATGTGTTTGTGTATAAGATCGAAGTCACGAAAAATGGAACAGTTGTGTAAAAATTAGGAGTGAATAATTTTCTTTCCTAAAATAATTTCTTTCCCATATAATGTTGTAGTATGGGGTTGAAAGTGTACCAAGGTGATAAGTAGAAGATAACTTTCTGCCTTGTTTTTATTATATAGGATGATGAAATAGACCATTCGCATTTTTGTGTCGCATCTGTCACACCTATAAATCTAAGTGTCCTGCAAATGTTTCCACAATGATAATTCTTTCTTTTATTTTTGGAGGTGTATTATGATGGTGGTGCTAAGACAAAAATAGAAAGTTTAGGTTTTCCATTGAAACTATCGAATGATAGTGCTGACAGTGCAAAATGGTGTCCCTTTTTGAAAATCCAGTTGGAAAAGTTCCACCCAACATAATTTTTCATGATGACATTCAACTTAATTTTTCATGATGACATTCAAAGCAGCTATCTTCCTTTCAACAATTGTGTACTTGGGACAGGTGCACTGAATACGATCATTGAACCTTGGGTTCCTCACATTTGGCAGATGGAATTTCTTAAATATTGTGAACTTGTAAGGGAAGGCTGGAATTTCATAGTGCAAGATTTTGTATGCATCTTCAACTGTCATGCTCAGAAGATACTTTGCCTTGTGTTGTTTGAAAGCAGCTGACACTGTTTTCCCTGGTACAGCTCTGCTTATGTCTTCTCCGAAGAAGACATCCTGCATTCGATTCATCCATATTGGGGAAACCCTGCCTTTTCAAAATTTGGCAGTCCCAGCGAGCATGCTAGGATCCCTGTACACTTTGCCTTTAGAAACAGCCAGTGGCTCAGCCATTTTTTTTAGATTTTTATTTGATCCTAAGGGCATGATTTGATGATATTTCTCTGCCAACACCCCTGTCCATGACCATCCCTTTAAATTATGGCATTAAACTTTGGTTGGTGCACTTATTTTAACCATAATCCCACATTTATTGTATGCTTTTCTGGAGGTAGGTGTAGCAGAGAGGATAATAGACTGAAGTGCTTCTGCTCTGTTTGTTCTGTATTGTGGCATCCTTTCAAGTAGTGTTCTACAGTAGTAATATCTGAGCTGCCTGCTCGTGGTATTCAGTGCTTGGGGACCTTCCTTTTCTTCAGCTGTGTCTTCTGACATTATCCCATCATCTTCATCAGCAACAGTGTCTTCTTCTGCCATGCTTTGCTTTACCATCCCTTTTTTTTCCTATCACAATCTTTTTCCTTTAATCTACGATTTTTTACCCGTCAATTGTTTTCTACTACACTGTATAGGTCTTCTTCTGCTTCTCAAATTCTCTTCTTTCAGCAGGTGTCATCAGTTTCACTTGTTTCTTTACTCTTCTCGATCTGACTGTCCTTCCCACTCATTCCGCTTTAATCTTTCTATACTTTTGCTGTCTCAGTCTCTCAACACTGTGATGTTTCCTCTTTTCCCTCTGTCATAGTTAGCTGCTTAGCATCCCAGTCTTTTTGTTGTGTGGCATCCTTTAGAATTTTTTCTGAATTCTCTTTTAACTTCTCTCTCCGTTTCCTTTGGCGCTTTCTTGCCTTCAGCTTTTTTGCTTCTACTGGATCAGGATGATCCATTTTGCTGTAAAAATAAAGTAATTTCAGAACAATGTCCAACATGGCCAGTGTAACACTTTTTTTTTTCAGGTATTCAAATATCTTTGATACTTGCATCATAATGATCGTTTTACAACAATGATATTCAAAACTGCCTATTTTTGTTCGAATCATCACAAAAATTTATTTCAGTTGTTAGATCTGGTAAGGATCAAAATAGTGGATATCCAAAATGTTAAACACCGTGTTGGTTAATGCTGATCATGGGCGTGACTTCCATCCTCTCGCCTGACAAAGTTAAAAAATTTCAATCAATATCTAAATATTTGGGGTTTATCTTTTGTTTTCCATGAGTAATTAGCATAATCTGTGGTGCCATCTGCACAATAAAGTAACATTAACAAAGCAGCTGTACACTACAGCAAACTATGAGTACATTGCCAGCCAATTGTTGGCAAAATGATGATGTTTGGGACAATACAACTGTGGAAATTTTCCAAAAGCAGGCATCTGTTTGTATCTAGTTAATAACATGTAATATTACATGGCTTGTGTAGTTTTACTTTGTTTTAGTGTAATTTCAACCAAGACAAAGATGGTTTATAACAGTTTAGTTTACTCACAGGTGACATCATCGTGCTCATAAAGCATCTCATTTGCAACAATCCAATCTTACCATTTGAAAGTGTCCTGGCCTAGTAACTGTTATTCTAAATTTGAATTTTTCATACCAAAACATCTGGACATATGCCATTTATTGTATAACTGCAAATAAAATTAATTTACTACAGCAAATTGAGCATTCTGGTACTTATGTCGCTTATGTCGCATCTATCACACTGTGACAGATGCAACATTTCGAGACACGGAATTGATAAATCCTTTGCTACTTCATAACACCAACTCACTTGTTAATGATTTTGTATGTGTGAATTGCAAATGGTTCAAGCTGTGTAGAGCATATTTTTTTCATATTCTCCCTCTTACTTTTCTGGGAAAATAGGGTGTGACAGACGCGACATAAGGGGACGTACTTTTTTCAGTTTTCCACTAAAAAGATCTGTATGACTTACAATGTTTGTTCAATTTCTTTTTTTGGAAATCAATTGAAGATGGGTTGTAAGGCAGAAATTTTTTTTAATGTTAATTTAGCCACTTACCTTTTTCTTAGACATATCGTGACACAGGTACCGCCCAAAGCTGTTGTCTGTTGAAAAAGAATGCCAGGTTCCCACCTCAATAACTCAACAAAGGTTGGGAGTAGACAGTTAATTTTTTCACCCAAATATCCCTTGGGGTATATATTCAACAAAAAAAATAAAAAGAGGCATTCATACCTTTGTGTAATTTTTATATTTACACATGAAATGCCATCATCGAAATTTTTACATTTTTATGCAAAAATACCCCCATTTTTAGGCCTTCATATAGCTGTAGAAGAGGCAAATCTTGATCAAACTTGCCAAAGTTGTCTTTGCTGAAAGATAAGACCATTTTTTATCCATAACGAAAATTAAAAGTGGGGTATTATTCTAAACAACCAAACAGCAAAGCTCATCAGTTTAGAAAATCAAAGTGTTCCATTTTCGTGACTTCGCTCATAATCAATTCAATAATATGATTTACAAACAGTGCATTGTATTGAAAAGATGGTTTGGTTTAATGGATTATTTGGTGAAAAAATAAATAAAAAAATTCAGATTAATGTCAGGTTCAATCCGGCATTTCCCAAAATTTAAAGCCAACCTTATGCCCTATACCGCTCTGCTACAACATACACTACTCGGCCACAACATACATCACTAGGCCACAACATACATCACTCGGTCACAACAACACCACTCGGCCACAACATACATCACTCGGTCACAACATACACCACTCGGCCACAACATACACCACTCGGCCACAACATACACCACTCGGCCACAACATACACCACTCGGCCACAACATACATCACTCAGTCACAACATACACCATGGCATTTGCATCTGCATCTGCTATTTTAAATTGTACAACCCTTCTATGGACGTGATATGATTTTTGCAGTAAAATGTTGTTTGTGTGTTTGTTTCAGTAAATTTGTTTCGATAATGATAGGTTACCAAATCTGTGTGTGTATTTTACTCGCTTGTACCTGGTCTTTTGCTGTGCAATATTATTTATGTATTCCTCAAATATTGCACGCTTGTAAGACCACAGTTTTTTATTTTTAGGTTTATGGATTTTTACAGTCATGCCGAACATCGGAGTAGGGGAAAAATAAATATAAAAAATGTTTTACTGTCTTGTCAAACATAGGATGGGTGAAAAAGAGATGAGAGATGAAGGGGGAAAGGGTTAAACTTAATTAAGGCCAGTTGTTGTTTTTTTTAAAGTTTTTGTATGGATTGTTACAATACTGTTTAAGGTAGCTGGGGTGGATTTCTATGCTTGTCATGAATTGATTAGTTTCAGTAGAAATTTTTAAGATAAATTAACTATTTCTTAACAGATTGTAGATTAAATGCTACATAATATTCCAGATTAATAACATTTGCAGTTTTTCATTTATTTGTTTATGTTACAAGATTTGTTTACATTTTTGTAAATGTAAAAAAATAGCCACAAAATGCGAAATTATTTCGTTTTGAAAAAAATCCCCAAAGAAATGAATGACACACATATAAGTATGACAAAGTCACTGATAACGTTAAGATATATTTCAGTCAACATGAACGAATTATGTCTTCTACACCACGGTGAATGAATTAAGCAAAAGTTGAATAACAGCTTAAAGTGGCAGTGTATTTTTTATGCAAACCCATCCTTCACCAATCGTAATTCAATATTGTATCATGTTGCCTACATGTAAGACGCATTCTTCAAATTGCAACGTCGTAAGTATTGTAGTTTTCTCAAATAAGAAATTAAGCATCATTTCCTGGTTATTAATGAAAACGCTATCTCAACAAATGTTTTTGTGTCGAAGTTGACAGTGTTTTTTTTGTTGACGAAAGATGACCATTTGTAATATTGACACATCCCCTTAATTTGCCGCCACAATCTGGCAAGGTCACCAGGTCACATATACGTTACCATTTCCATTAGCGTCAAAGGCACAATAAACTGTGGTAGTGCTGATATTTGCTAGTTTAAGGACATTGTTTAGTTGGATATAATACTGATGTGTACTGGAATCACAGTAACCTGACGATATGTTCCACTTTCACTACGAACGAATATCTGGTTCGAACATCATAGCAATTCGTTAACAACATGTTACAACTTGACCACAGCCCGGGGCCTACAGCAACGCTAGGAAATAGTCTGTCTATATTTTGTTTTGAAACTTTTATGACTATAAAAATCACTTTTCTTACAGAACATTATTCACACCAGTTTTGCACGAGACTGATCATTTGTATTTTGTATTAACAGTCGGAAAACAATGAGTTGTATCTGTAGTAATGTGGTACAACGCTACCATGAAAGGCGTTCCCCAGCGTTGTGAATATATTTTCGGTATCACAATGCTTCTCTGCCATTCGATTTTTGTGACAATTTTATTTTTCAGAAATTATATTTGTTTTTTATAATAGATTGTAGCAAAAAATGTTGCATGAGAATGTCGGCGGGACATTAAAAAAATAAACGGCTTTTCTTTTTTTTATTCACCAAAATAAAAACCATCGCCTAATTTGTAAAAGAAATCCTGTGATATATGAAAGAAAAAGAACCGGTAGTTAATGTCACGGTCAAAAGAAAGCCTGTCACTGAATCTAAAAGTGTCACGACCAAAATAAAGGCTGTGGTTGGCTCTAAAAGTGTCACAACCAAACTAAAGTCTGATTGGTTATGAAAGTGTCACAACAAAAGGAAAGGCTGTGATTGACTCTGAAAGTGTCATGACCAAAATAAATGCTGTGATTGACTATAAAAGGGTCACGGTTAAGCCATCATGTTTATGGCATGAATACGCTGTCATACCTTGCCCTTGTATTGCATAACTTTGGACAATCAAAAAAACAGCGAATGACGTCAAATTGTTCACATCGTATTATTCGCATGTACAAATGGTAATTCAGTTGTTTGTAGAAAGGTAGTAGTGGGCTAAATTTCGGAAAAAAATAAAACTGAGAAGACCAGATTGTGGGATCGTAGATGAACCCCTGAAAGTTTGGTGCCCGAGATGCAAAGCGTCTAGGAGTAGCATAGCATACAAATATGCAAACATACGCAGTCACGCATGCACGCACGCACGCACGCATGCACGCACGCACGCAAGCACGCATGCACACACGCACACAAAGTAATAGATTCCCAATTTTTTTTTAATACCATACACTCCACAGAGGGAGAGGGGATACCCCCATACACTCCTCACAGTTGGAGAAGGGATACCCCCATACACTCCTCACAGTGGGAGAGGGGATACCCCCATACACTCCTCACAGTGGGAGAAGGGATACCCCCATACACTCCCCACAGAATGAGAGGGGATACCCCATACACTCCCCACAGAGGGAGAGGGGATACCCCCATACACTCCCCACAGTGGGAGAGGGGATACCCCCATACATTCACCACAGAGAGAGAGAGGGGACACCCCATACACTCCCCACAGAGGGAGAAGGGATACCCCCATACACTCCTCACAGTGGGAGAGGAGATACCCCCATACATTCCCCACAGTGGGAGAGGGGATACCCCCATACATTCCCCACAGAGAGAGAGGGGATACCCCATACACTCCCCACAGAGGGAGAGGGGATACCCCCATACATTCCCCACAGAGAGAGAGGGGATACCCCCATACACTCCCCACAGAGGGAGAAGGGATACCCCCATACACTCCTCACAGTGGGAGAAGGGATACCCCCATACACTCCCCACAGAATGAGAGGGGATACCCCATACACTCCCCACAGAGGGAGAGGGGATACCCCCATACATTCCCCACAGAGAGAGAGGGGATACCCCATACACTCCCCACAGAGGGAGAAGGGATACCCCCATACACTCCTCACAGTGGGAGAGGGGATACCCCCATACACTCCTCACAGTGGGAGAGGGGATACCCCCATACACTCCTCACAGTGGGAGAAGGGATACCCCCATACACTCCCCACAGTGAGAGAGGGGATACCCCCATACACTCCTCACAGTGGGAGAAGGGATACCCCCATACACTCCCCACAGAAGGAGAGGGGATACCCCCATACACTCCTCACAGTGGAAGAGGGGATACCCCCATATACTCCCCACAGAGAGAGAGGGGATACCCCATACACTCCCCACAGAGGGAGAAGGGATACCCCCATACACTCCTCACAGTGGGAGAGGGGATACCCCCATACACTACTCACAGTGGGAGAGGGGATACCCCCATACACTCCCCACAGAGGGAGAGAGGATACCCCCATACACTCCCCACAGAGGGAGAGGGGATACCCCCATACACTCCCCACAGTGGGAGAGGGGATACCCCCATACACTCCCCACAGAGGGAGAGGGGATACCTCCATACACTCCTCACAGTGGGAGAGGGGATACCCCCATACACTCCTCACAGTGGGAGAAGGGATACCCCATACACTCCCCACAGTGAGAGAGGGGATACCCCCATACACTCCCCACAGAGGGAGAGGGGATACCCCCATACACTCCTCACAGTGGGAGAGGGGATACCCCCATACACTCCTCACAGTGGGAGAGGGGATACCCCCATACACTCCTCACAGTGGGAGAGGGGATACCCCCATACACTCCTGACAGTGGGAGAGGGAATACCCCCATACACTCCTCACAGTGGGAGAGGGGATACCCCTATACACTCCCCACAGAGGGAGAGGGGATACCCCCATACATTCCCCACAGAGGGAGAGGGGATACCCCCATACACTCCTCCGCAAACACCTTCAAGGTTTGATGGTCTGATGTTAGCATCTCTGGAAATGTTAATAAACCTCACAATAACGATAATAATATTGACTACCAGGTAAAGAAATGAACTGATGAATTTACTATTATTCTAACATCGCTTGCAAATTGCGGCAGTTGTGAATTAATAATTGTGGTGATTATAATATTGATATAATATAATTGTTTTTGAATATATCAATTAAATATTTTCTTTCAATTCGGTGTGCCAGCTCTAGCCCGTGACATGCTAGCGCCATAATGCGCAGAATACATTAAGCCACCTTCACCAGTTATCACGGCCTGACATGACCTTTACCAGGTTTCACAGTCTGAGGTGACCTTTACCATTTATCACAGCCTGATGTTGCCTTTACTAATTATCACAGTCTGTGGTGACCTTTACCAATTATCAGTCTTAGGTGACCTTTACCAATTATCATAGTTTAAGGTGACCTTTGCCAGTTATCACAGTCTGAGGTGACATTTACGAGTTATCACAGTCTGAGGTGACCTTTACGAGTTATCACAGTCTGAGGGGACCATTACAGTCTGAGGGGACCATTACAGTCTGGGGTGACTATTACCAGTTATCGTAGTCTGAGGTAAAAACCAATCACCACAGTCTGAGGTGACCTTTTCCAGTTATCACAATTCTGGGGTGACTTTTACCAGTTATTAAAGTCTGAGGTGACCTTTTCCAGTTATCACAATCTAAGGTAACCTTTGCCAGTTATTACAATCTAAGGTGACCTTTACTAGTTATCACCGTCTGATGTGACCTTTGCCAGTTATTGCAGTCTGAGGTGACTTTTACTGGTCAGTTGTGATGAATTCGTTGGACAATTTTGCTGAATTAATTTATTCAGGTGGTGGAAGACAACCCGAAACCTGAAGAATTGTTGGGGAAATATCTCAGGAATGAGTGTATCCTTTGAATGTACAAGATTTACACAACTGTAAGTAATATTGTTTATAGTTTAATAATTTAAAATATCAAACACATTGGCAGTGTCATACGGTCATCTGAGATAAATGTGTACAGGGTTTTTTAAGGCCTTTGATACAGGCAAAATGCAAGATCTGCTCCGTCCATATGAACCTTTTTTGAATCTTCAATTTTAATATATAATATTAAATTTAAAATAAAAAAGAATATTTTCATCTAACAACAATAATCATAGTGAGTTCTAAAACTTCCCCGGGCATAGCAGCCAAAACCTTCCCCGGGCATAGCAGCCAAAAACTTCCCCGGGCATAGCAGCCAAAAACACCCAACCCCGTTTTTTGTGCCCCGCCGTGTTATTCTCCAAGGTTCGCTTCATGATTTGAAAATTAAATAATTGTAACACAGCGAATTTAACAGCATATTTCATTCGTACATTCAGCGTTGTTGAGACATACTCATTTTGCTGCAAGCAATGCGTGAAATAAAGCACAATTGGTGACCATCTTAAGGTAAACCGGTTGTCAAAAATTTTGCCTGTATGAAATTTCACACTGCCCATATGAGCTGAACCTTAAAAAGGCTGCTTTGATAGTGCTTGTGTATTTGTCTGTATCAATTTTTAACTTTATATAATATGTCTTATTAACAAGTAACGTACAAATATTATGATTATACATGTTAATTACCCTAGAATTTACACATAACTTAATGCAGATATGAAAATGGTAAGTTAAAAATAGTTATGTAAAATATATGTTTAACTGTATTTATGTGAAACTAATGACTGGAACCTATCGGCTTGATAAAGTAGGAAGTTGTTGTTTTTCCTTGAGCCAAGTTGTAGTGAGACTGGTCGGGACAAAGAAAGCATGTGGCCAAGGTGGATGCGGAGCCTGCACGGTGATGGTGTCTCGTATTGACAGACAACAACACAAGATCCAGTATCCTTAACTATATTTTCATCTATTTTCATGTTTTTTTAATTTTGTATACATTATGGACTGTTGATGCTTTTACTAATGTCTAACCTTCAGCCTGAAAGTGTGTGTTTTTATTATGTAACAATGCATATTTTTGTGTTTTATATATTTTAATTTATTATTTATTTGTTATTCATTTTCCCAAGTGAATTGCAGGTAAATGTATCTTTAAGATCATGCAATCCAAAAATTCACCTGTACAATGTAGTTGTGTTACACAGTAGTTCTAGACAATTGTGACATAAGTTCAATGTACAAAAAGTATTATTATACGCATTTCATTTCCCTTAAAGGCCTTCAGATTTGTAGTGGTAATTTAAGAATGTGTATACATGCATGCTAGGTAGTCAAAATAAGTTGGTAGCCATAGTAACAAATTTAAATAACACTGATTTTTTTTATATTCCTGATGATGCTCTACATGACTGAAACATCAATACTGTGTTTGTAGCTCTCCACACAGTTGGATGAAGAGTATTTGATGTTTATCTCGGAGAAGGCCACGTGGTACAGACCAACAACACTTAAACAGCTACTAGAACTGAACTCAACTCACCCTGATGCCAAGTTGATTGGTGGAAACTACGAACAAAGTGGTTCATTTTCTTGGCTGTCTGTCACTGCTTTTCTTTCTCTTGGGTGTCAAACTTTTATATATTTTTTGTATATTGCATGTTACTGTATTTGTTTACATTCCAAGTACACGTGGGTCATGTCTGTCAGCATCTAAGGTACATATTGTTTTAGTTGAGCAATCTTGATGAGTTAACTAATTTGGCTGTTCATGTTTCATTATATATACTTAATATGCAACATTTTATATACTTAATATGCAACATTATATATACTTAATATGCAACATTACATATACTTAATATTATATATACTTAATATGCAACATTATATATACTTAATATGCAACATTATATGGTTATTAAGAATAGCACCACAATGCTTTACTAGGAAAACCTTGTTGAACACACAGCATCTTAATTCCCATTTCTGTTAAAAGAAAATATTTGATTGAGACTGCTTGGGTTCTGTGTATACAGGCAGAGTTTAATATGTCGCAATTAATCTAGGTTATCCCATTTCATGGAACTACACATGCGATTATAGGTCACGCGTGTTAACATTCAGCCCTCAGTCAACTGGAGAAAAAGACAGGAATCTCCCTCTTTTAGAACATATTCTGAGTAAACCGTAGACATGATATTATTGATTTTAGTTGCACATGGTTCGTTTTTAAACTAAAACTCTTAGGTACATCACCCCAAAGGCACAACTTTTGTTTTGCTTTAAATTAAGAAAACTAGAGGCAGCCAGTTATCTTAATAATGTTTTCTATGTGTCGTCAGCCGTGGGGTTTGGCCATCAACCCAGGGTCATCATTGATTCTTCAAAGGTGCCAGAAATGAAAGAGATCAAAGTGATCGACCATGGCTTGATGTTTGGATCTTCTGTGACCCTCAGTGAGATGGAAGATGTCCTCCAAGAGACCATTGAACAGCTCCCAGGTAGATATGACAAGTACATGGTCCAATAGATTGTCCGAGTCCAGGGGCCGGTTTCATGTCGCCTACTTAGCGGCTAAGAAAGTTTACTTAGCACTAAGATGACTGTCTTATGAATTTACGCGTTTCATGTCATCTGCTTAGACTACGCAGTGGGCGCAACACCCTACTTAGCCTGCGCCTCCTACCCCCGTGGCGTAAGTCAACTAAGTAGTTCTTAGGGACTTTCAAAATGGCGGCTTTCCGACAAGTACGTCGACTAAATGAGGCAGCAAGATGAGGATTACGCTGGAATGGAGTGTTTAGAGACAAAACACACCCTTTCGAAATGTACGGTGATGTCAAGTGTTTAATAGGTACCGTTTTTTGTCGTGATGACATCATAGACTTAGTCGATTTGACCGCTGACAACGTTTTAATTTCTACACAAAAAGGCTGGCTCACAGCAACGCTCCAAAGTCTTGTCGCCTTGCGCTTATTTGCGTGTACAATATAATAACTTTTAAGTGGTTGTCGGCGATTTTGTTTGGCATTAGCAACTAGCAAGGCAACAGTGTCTAAACCAGTCCACAGAATGGCTGCTTCGTTCGCCCGACTCGTATCGCGATACGTTCTCTTCCACGAACACTTGACACATCAGCAGGAATCCTCATTAAGGGTTGTAAAACCGCATCAGAGACTGGAACTGTCATTCATCAAGCTGTGAAGCAGACCGTTCACTGAAGATTTTGGATAAGAACATGGAAAACTGTATTCTAGTTGCCTACAAGCTACAGCGTTGACAACTGTGAATTTATAATGAATTAATAATTAATGTATTGAACTTTCATAAAAAAACCTTATGTACATTAATAAAATAAGTTGTGTTAATCAGACTGTGCTTTTCTTTTTGATAACTTTAATACAATAATAAACACTGGAAGTCTGATAATTATTTGGACACTGACACTATTGAATGGCATAGGCCTGTTTGCTGACCTCCTTAAACGATGTATATAGCCGGCATAGTAAATAATAAGCAATCGCTTTCTGTTTCTTTCGCAGATTGGTCGCATTGTTCCTCAATTTATACTGTAAAATTGTGGCATGCTGCGAGTATTAACGCTGTCGACTGTGTCGCGTGCATTCGCCATGTCACTAACGGGATTATGGGAAGGGGAATCCCGGGGATTGCCCGTTGATAACGACTCATCTAACCACGTGATAGCCTTACGCGCAATCTTAGTTAAGAAATAGGTCAGGAGCGCTACATAAAACTCGACTTGCTTAGTTTTACGCAACTACTTAGCTATGCAAAATTTTGAGTTTACGCACTGGCGTAGCGCTAAGTAACTGCGTAGTTTAAGTAGGCGACATGAAACCGGCCCCAGGTCCTTACACGTTAGCACGAACCATCATGGCTTTGATGTAGGTGCACGACAAGGAAAAACTGTTTCTGAGAAAGTAGGCAATGACAAAAATACATTCATCATTCGCGATTGTTGGAATTACCTTATTTAATAAAGCCTTCTTAAAGGAAACAGTGAAATATAATGCTAAAGTAGAGATCATGAGAATGAAGAAAACATATAAAGTTATCAAAAAGCACCATATTTCATTTTTTTTCTTAAGTCCACAATTTATTATCTAGCATCCATACACCCACTATATAAGATGAAGTTAGCGCAAAACAGAGGTGACCTTGAGAGGTTGGAACTAACTTTATATACGTACTAGGAAACATGTGGCCAGTTACATGACAAGCACCTCAGATAGGTGGTCAATCTACATCCAACTCCCTGGGTGCCATCTAATGATAATGAGAAAAACGTATATAGTAATGAAATCACACATGTAGATCAACTTAATAATATAAACCAAATATTCCCAGAAATGCAATATTTCATTTCCTGTTCTTAAGTCCACAGTTTATTATCTAGCATCCATACACCCATCATATAAGATGAAGTTAGCGCAAAACAGAGGTGACCTTGAGAGGTTGGAACTAACTTTATATATGTAATAGGAAGCCTGTGGCCAGTTACATGACTGGCCACCCAGACAGGTGGTCAACCTACACCCAACTCCCTGGGTGCCATCTAGTTGGGCAGATGCTTAGGTGTAGCTGCACAACTGCTTCCCAGATGTCATCCAACTGGTGCCATGGATAGGGCTAAGTGATAAACAGAGTACCCCTTTATAGGGGTAAACCTTCCCATTAATCATGCTGGAATGTAAATATAGCATGACCCCACACCCTGCAGCAGCAGGGTCAGCCTACGGGTGTTTAAAAGTACATTATTAATTCTACTGCCCCTTGTGAATGTAAGCACCAACATTAAAGTTTGAAAGATTTTCCGTTTGCATGTAACAACAGTTTTAAAATGTTGCAAATCTTGTTACACTGTTACAGTGCAAGTTATTTGCATCTTAGTGTATCAAGCAGACAGACATGATAGTTGCTCTACTCATTCGTATTTAAAAATGATTAATATCTGCAATCTTATTCACGTTAGTTAAAACTATTTGACTATTTAATATATTACAGTATCATTTTAATCTGCTTTGTTTTGCATTCTATACTATGTTATTAATGTTTAATATGCTGTGAAGAACAATCTTCCAGGTTTAAATGAAATATATATTATTATATTAGTATTATGTTTCCTACAAATTATGTCAAATGTGTTAATGAACTGATGCAATCATCCATATTTAGCCTTTATGCAATCTAGAACAACTATTTGTGAATAATTATAATAATATAATAATTTCTACAAATTTTATCTGCCGATATACATTGTGACTGCTTCAAGCCATTACCTAGATGACACCTATGAATGCTGAGGCTGCTCGGGGTTGCCCCATGATTTGTGTCCTACTCTAGGCAGGAACTCAGCTGGGCATCTGTCATGCAACCACCTCTAGTGGCTAGGTGCCACCTAGGAGATAAGGAGATAAGTAGCCTAACTTGGACTGGAAGTTGACTTAGGCATGTGTCATGCAACTGGCCACTCAATCAGATTTCTGTACATTACACGTTACAGAGCACAAGACTCGACTGTTAAGTTCTCTGCTTGTGAAACTGGGTCAAGTTGGCAGCGTACAACTCCGTAATAGTGCAGTGAGTATTGCATGCTGGGAATGTTAAATCCTGCTCGATGGGATCGCAGTGTGATGTATATTAGGGTGCAGTAATACAGTGGTTACAATGTGAGACTCTCGGTGGAGACAACCAGCATGCTGATTCTCTTGCTGCAATCTTGAAGCCTCGCCAATTTCATTCTTCATTGTCACAGTTCAAATAGCTTGAGTGAGTACCTGGCTACAGACAGTGAGTACCTGGCTACAGACAGTGAGTGCCTGGCTACAGACAGTGAGTGCCTGGCTACAGACAGTGAGTGCATGGCTACAGACAGTGAGTACCTGTCTATAGATAGTGAGTACCTGGCTACAGACAGTGAGTGCCTGGCCACAGACAGTGAGTGCCTGGCTACAAACAGTGAGTACCTGTATATAGACAGTGAGTACCTGGCTACAGACAGTGAGTGCCTGGCTACAGGCAGTGAGTGCATGGCTACAGGCAGTGAGTACCTTGTTACAGACAGTGAGTGCCTGGCTATAGACAGTGAGTACCTGGATATAGACAGTGAGTACCTGGATATAGACAGTGTAAACAAATAGTCTGCAAGCAATAATTGCATTGTGGCTTAATATTTCCTAGAGAATCGAGTTGGTGTTGGAATGAACAAGTCTGCCAGGATATGAAGTGTAAAGCTATGTGAACAGTCCTGATATAGTTCTGCGTAAAATCCTCCTTTACATTTATATTACAACACAAAGAACATTTCTTAACAACATGACTTTTATATATATGGACAATTTTATTGCAAGTTAACCACATCACCTTGTTTTGACAAAAGACATAATGTTTTTGCAATAATAGCTCGACATATAATTAATTTTGATCGTAGTTGAAGAAAATCATTTTGTGTTGCAGACACTAGGTGGCCACATCATGGCCGCCAGTACGTCCTCTGATCTGAACTCTCAGTTCCTCGCTTCACGCAGCTGTGTCACGGTGGCATCACCTGGTGAGTGGAGCAGTGTAATTCCAGTTATTTTTATTGTACTTTGACCAACTTAATTCATGTACAAATATTATATTGTTATACATGTCAGGAGTTTTTTTATGAAAACTCTCTATACAAGGAGGTTAAGAGGAGATTTGATTGAAGTTTTTAAGCATGGGTATGAACATATTTATATAAATTAGTTTTTCACTCAAGATAGTAGAACTAGAGGACATAGATAAAATCTAACTTCCGGCTACTTGGACTTGGTGCAGTGACTTGAATTTGGTGTAGATCATTTACAGAAATACGTGGAATATCAAATAGAATAAGTATTACTATTGCATATATATTATACACAAACGTATTGTAGACATATATTAGGAAACAGGTTTTGTTAATTATTAGTCAGAGGGAGTATTTTAGAGTAAGTTAGTTTCGGATTCTGTCAGGGAATTCAGCGAGCGTTAATAGGGGTGTTTACAATTCGAAAAATTAGATAACAGTGAATAGTCAGTAACAGTGAATATTGGTTAGAATAAGTATTAGTATTATACATATATTGTTCACCAACTTCTTGTAGACATATATTAAGAAACAGTTGTTGTTAACAGAGGTAGTATTTTTTCCCAGTTCAAACTCAACGAGTGATAAAAGGAGTTTGTTTACAAGTCATTCAACCCGTGCATCGAGCTATCGTTTACATTAGCTAATATATATATATATAAGATAAAGTGATTTATTTACTTAAATTACATACATAAGGTAATATCTGACATAGTGGTAGTCAACGTTTTGGTAAAAGGAATTAACAGCAGGACTTTAGCGTAAATTAGTACACACTCACTTCGTTGTTTTGTTACACAGTGTTCTCCGTAATCGCTAGGTGGCAGGATTTTTAGCCTAAAGTGTTCTTTTGATCACAAAAACAGCCTTATTCAAGGCTAACGTAGCAAACTAATTAAAACTAAATTGTATGATGGCCCGTGCAAGCGACAGTTAAAGGCCACAAGGCACGTAATTTGTGGCAGTTGTAGTAACTGGGTAGATTTCGTCAAGTCTGGGTGCGAAAAGTCCTGGGCTGAGGTCCAGGCAGATAGTTTTAATTTTGAGTGTAGGGGATGCGCAAGGATGAAGGAAATAGAGGTGGAGTTGGAAGAGCTGAGACTGCTCGTTGTGGCAATGGTGGGAAGGGAACAGGGGAGTTGTGCCAGTAGTTCCGGTGAGGGAACAGTAGACGATAAAGTGGGGAAAGACACAAGAGATGCTAGGGAGAGCTCACCTCAGCCTGGGAGGAAGCTGAGAGGAGGGAAGGTGACAGGTCATAGGGAGACAGGACGTAAGGAGACGGGAAGGAAAGGAACGGGAGGGAAGACAACCGGGGTGAAGGAGAGGGGAGTAGGGGAGACAGGAGGGAAGGAGAAGGGAGTAGGGGAGACAGGAGGGAAGGAGAAGGGAGTGGGGGAGACGGGAGGGAAGACAACCGGGGTGAAGGAGAGGGGAGTAGCGGAGACAGGAGGGAAGGAGAAGGGAGTGGGGGAGACAGGAGGGAAGGAGAAGGGAGTGGGGGAGACGGAAGGGAAGGGGTCAGGACAGAATGTGATGGAGGGGATCGAAAGGAAGAGTTATTCTGCAGCAGTGATAGAGGGGGTGAGGAAGAGAGCGAGGGTGTTTGTGGGGGATTCGATAGTTAGGAAGACCGACAGAGTCTTAAACAAGGGAGATGATGTGGTGGTCTGCTTGCCTGGAGCCAAAATAGAGGCGATAACTGAGAGGGTAAAAAACATCGTAGGCTCGGGTAAGGGTGGATCTGTTTTAGTACATGTAGGGACAAATAACGTAGAGAGGGAGGGTACAACTGCCATAGTTAGGAAATATAGGCAGTTGGTCAGAACACTAAAACAGACGCGGGTTGAGCAGGTAATACTGTCAGGGATTTTACCTGTGATGGGCAGGAGGGGTCATAAATATCGAAATTGTCGGGGGATGGCAATTAACATGTTAGTCCAGAGGCTGTGTAGGGAAGAGGAAGTTGGATTTGTGGATTTATGGGAAAGTTTTGTTGGGAGGGTGATATGTACATGAAGGATGGGCTTCATTTAAGTGGAAAGGGGCGGCAGTATTCGCGGACAAACTTTCAGCAGCAGTAGATAGCGACTTGGGTACAATGACAAATATTTTTGGAAGTAAACATTCTTTAAACTAGAAGTGCAGGGGGTTACCTAGAGGTGTCTCAAGCAGAACAAGAGACCACTAGCACAGATAAACCAATATCAAATCATCCGAAAAACATCTCTGAAAAAGGTTATAGATGCGTATGTTTAAATGCAAGGAGCATAGTAAATAAGAAAAACGAATTAAACATTATGGTAGAAGATATTGACCCTCACATAATTGGTATAACTGAATCATGGGCCAACATAGATATAACAGATGCTGAATTAGGACTGACAGGATACGTAATGTTTAGGAAAGATCGAATAGGAAGAAGGGGCGGGGGAGTTATTTTATATGTTAAAGAATCTATTCAGGCTTATGAAATGAAACTAGAAAGGGAAGCAGATTGCGATGAAGCTGTTTGGTGCAAAATTGTTTCAGGAAATTCAAAATTAACTGTTGGATTAGTTTACGAAGTCCAAACATAATCGAAGAGGACAACACAAAAATAAAAAACGCTATAAAGGAAGTTAGTAAAGGGGAATGTATCATAATGGGAGATTTTAACCATGGACACATACAATGGAATTCTCTAGAGAGCACAGGGATTGAGGATCAACAATTTCTATGTTTAATCCAGGATAGCTTTCTTACTCAGCACGTACTAGAACCAACCAGGGAGAAAATGTATTAGATATAGTTTTGTCATCACAAAAGAATTAGTGGACAATGTAAAAATATTTGAACCATTGGGTAATAGTGACCATAATCAAATACATTTTGACATCAATGTAAAATCAGAAAGTAAAAATAAGAAAACGTACAAGAGAAACTTCCACAAAGGTAACTACAAAGATATGAGAAAATACTTAGCACAGCTAGATTGGAATAACATGCTGATGAATAAGACTGCAATTGAATGTTGGAATATTCTAAAATATGAAATTGAGAGTATCATTGATAAATTTGTTCCCTTCCGAAAACAAGGAAAACGGTGTAGAAAGAAACACGTGTCAAAAGAGGCAATTAGAAAAATAATGCTAAAACAAACTATGTGGAGGGTTTATAGGCGTACCAGAAAGGAAGAAGACTATGCAAAATACAAAGAGGCACTTAATGCAGCTACAACTGAAATCAGACAATCTAAAAGAAGCTATGAGCAAACACTGGCATGTAACATAAAAACTGACAGCAAGAGTTTTTATGCATATGTCAGGAGTAAACAAAACGTACAAGACAAGGTTGGACCTCTAGAAGACAGTGCTGGAAATATAATATCACAGGGGTTTTTAATGGCGGAAGACCTAAATGGTTACTTCAGTTCAGTGTTTACAAAAGAAGATATTAGTTCATTACCAGTTGCTGATGCTAAATTTCAGGGGACTAAATCTGACTATTTAGGACCGTTAGTTGTAACTCCAGAATTGGTAGCTAGGAAAATAAAGGCAATGAAGGATAACAAATCACCAGGAGTGGATGGGATTCCTCCAAAATTACTAATGGAAACAGTAGATCAAATCAGTATACCACTTGCAAGAGTATTCAACTTGTCATTAAAAGAGGGAGTTGTTCCGTTTGAATGGAAAGAAGCAAACATCATACCATTATTTAAAAGGGTTCGAGAAATAAGTCAGAGAATTACAGACCAGTGAGTTTAACGTCAGTGATTTGTAAATTATTAGAAAGGTTAATTAAAGACCATATGGTGGACTTCCTCGTTAAGCATAAATTATTAAATTCATCTCAACATGGATTCCTTAAAGCGAGGTCATGCTTAACAAATGTGTTATGTTTTTGGAAGAAATCACTAAGTGGATAGACGAGGGATCGCCAGTAGATATTATCTACTTAGATTTTCAGAAAGCTTTTGACAAAGTGCCACATCAAAGATTGCTACTTAAATTAAAAGCCCATGGTATCGGGATAGCATAACTGACTGGATAGAACAATGGCTGACTGACAGAAGACAACGAGTTGTAGTAGATGGCGAAGTTTCAAATTGGAAATCGGTTTTGAGTGGGGTACCTCAAGGATCAGTATTAGGACCTATATTATTCTTAATTTATATCAATGACTTGGACGACAGTATAACAAGTAGCGTACTGAAATTTGCAGACGACACAAAACTGTTTAGAAAGGTTAATACTGATGGTGATAAACAACATTTACAAAACGATCTAGACAGATTAGTGAAATGGTCTGAGAAATGGCAGATGCTGTTCAATTTTGGGAAATGTAAATGCCTACATACAGGACATGGGAACTTGAATGTAAACTATAAAATGGGAGCTACTGTTCTTGGTACTACTGTAAAAGAAAAGGACTTAGGAGTTACAATAAGCGCTGATATGAAAGTTTCAGAGCAGTGTGGTATTGCAGCTTCAAAGGGTAATCAAATTCTTGGATTGATTAGAAGAAACATAACATACAAGGGAAAAAGTTAATTATACCTCTTTATAAAGCAATAGTTAGACCTCATTTAGAATACTGTATACAAGCATGGAGACCATATCGTAAGAAGGATATAGATACGCTTGAACGCATACAAAGGAGAGCAACTAAAATGATTCCAGAACTTAGAGACCTTAGTTATGAAGAACGCCTGAAAGAATGTGGTTTAACAACTCTAGAGACAAGGAGGTTAAGAGGAGATCAGATTGAAGTTTTTAAGATATTGAATGGGTATGAAAATATTGATAGAAATATGTTTTTCTCACTCAAGAAGGATAGCAGAACTAGAGGACATGAGGTAAAATTAGTAAAGGATCAATGTAGATTGGACATCAGGAAGCACTCGTTCTCACAGAGGACAGTAAATGAATGGAACAAACTGTCTACAGATTGTGTAACTGCTAGCAGCGTGAATATGTTTAAAAACAAGGTTGACACATATATCAGGAGGGCGGGTTATAAGTAGGTGAACATTGTTGGACTCTCGATAAGCCAATGGCTTCCTTGTCCACTTGCCATCTGGGCCTTTGGCTTGGATGGCAAATCTTGTTAAATCTTGTTAAATCTTGTTAAAATTGGTAAAGGATCAGTGTAGATTGGATATCAGGAAGTACTCGTTCTTACAGAGGACGGTAAATGAATGGAACAAATTGTCTACGGATTGTGTAATTGCTAGCAGTGTGAATATGTATATATCAGATATACATATTCAGGAGGGCGGGTTACACATAGATGAACGTTGTTGGACTCTTGATAAGCTAATGGCTTCCTTGTCCACTTGCCATCTGGGCCTTTGATATGCAAATCTTGTAAAACTGATGTAAATACAATGTCCCGCCTGTCTCTTGTTGGTAGTGGTTATGTCAGGAATGTGTTGAATTAGTACTATTTTAAACTGTCTTCTGTTTCATAAGGTATTAATAAAATCTGCCACATAAAATGTGCAAAAACAAAAGCTGCAATACAACAGTACTTACATTAAGCTGTAGTCTCATGTACTTCCACAGCCCATTGCAGTGAAATGAAACTGTGTTTTCTGTTGTATGTTCTGTTTCCTAAACACATTGAGGTCACAGTGTGCCTGGCACACAGTATTACAAGGACTGGAATGTTCATATAATAATTATGTCCATTTACATTCATATCAGAGAATTGGTATAGTGTCTGCCAGCAGGAATAATCTGCAACACATTTGATGGAGGCAACTTGGATTTGATGTTGTATAATTATCTGTTATTGTTAATTGTTACTATACTCCCACATTTCTTCAACAAAAATGTAGGTACATACCTTCCCTGTATGTTGAGTGTGTTGGTCTGTAGATGGTACTCAGCGACAGGTTGCGATAGATGAAGCTTTCTTTGTGGCATGCCAAGAGACAGTTCTACAGCCTCAGGACATTCTGCTTTCTCTACTGCTCCCATACAGCTCACAGGTACTGCAGTTGTATTTTCCTGCATCTTACTCCATTATTTCTCGTAGACTCGAAGAAGGATTGCTGTGTAAATCTCACTTGCTTGACAAAAATAAGGATTGGAAAATTAATGTATTTGTGAAACAATTATGTGTGTGTGCATTTGTGCGTGCATGCATGTGTGTGTGCATGCGTGCGTGCAATGCCACAACAGCCTTTGACCAAACAGTCGCACCAACTGCTCACTGTTACAGAGGGAATACATCGAGGGTTTCAAGCTCCACAAGGCTGCAAGTTGGAAGGAGGAGATCGTCTGTGTGAATGCAGCCATGAGAGTTGTCTTCAAGGAAAACACTGACATCATAGAAGACATTGCTCTGAGTTTTGGCGGTGTTCGCTCCACCAGTATGCTCGCAACAAACACACGGGACAAGCTGATTGGCTGGTAAACGCTGTCTTAAAATAATCACACAGTGTCATTGATTGGTGATTTTTTATATCATGATAGATCGTTTTATGGAAAGATAAAAAAATACAATTTTATGACAATAATTATTATACAGTATGTGATAAAGTGAAAAAGTAGCGTTAATTAATGTTATATAAAATGTCAAGATAACATATGTTATTAAGGTTTTTAGAATATTTAACAAGATTTAACAAGATTGCCATCCCAAACAACAAGTTTCAGATGGCAAGTGGACAACGAAGCCATTGGCTTATCGAGAGTCCAACAATTTTCTCATCTACGTGTAGCCCGCCCTTATCAAATATCTGTCAATTCTATTTTTAAACATATTCACGCTACTAGCATTAACACAATCATTTGGCAGTTTGTTCCATTCATATGAGGATATTGAACCACATTTGCTGTGGATAAATGCTGTTGTGTTTACTATGAAACCTTATGCCATGCCTGGAATGTGATAGTTTATAAAAACATACATTGTGTTTTGATACTAAAAGTTAAATGTGGGGAATGATCATCGTGTTGATACAGTTGTTCTGTTTGACAGTAAATGGGATGACAAGTTGGTCACTATGACTTCTGATCTCCTGGCCACAGAACTACGACCTCCCACTGGTGGTCAATCTGACACGGATGCTTATAAACAAACGCTAGCTGTCAGCCTCTTCTTCAAGTTCTATCTAAATGTTCAGATGAAGCTTCATGAACGACAGGCAAGGACTTTATTTGTTCTCACTTGAAAAATTGCAATAAAGTAAAGCAGACCACGTGTGTGCGATGTGTGTATGCGTGTATGTGTGTGATGTGTGCGTGTGTGTGTTTGTGTGTGTGTGGTGTGTGTGTGGTGTGTGTGTGTGGTGTGTGTGTGTGTCAACTGTCTATGCTATTCCGGTTGTTAAGTTTGTTTCCTGGCTTTTGGACTTCATCGTTTCTGATTTTGTCTGTCCACTTAATTTCTTGCATTCTTCTATACCTCAGCTGCTTAAATGCATTAGTTCATGAAGCAGCCTGTTTTGTTAAAGTAACTTTTTTATCCTAAGTTGCGTATTTGACTCGAGATAAAACTCTGTCAGCAGCGTGTAAGACAACTGACTTAGTGGTGTTGTATTATTTCTATAATCACTAAACATTTCAGCAAACAGCGACTGTTGGGGAAGCACTGCACTCTGACCCTAGCGCCACAACCCCCTTACCCCGTGACCCTGCCCGGGGCGTTCAGGTATATGAAGAAGTTCCGGCTGACCAGAGCAGTTCGGACGCTGTCGGGCGGTCACTGCCGGTCAAGTCTGCTCTCAGCAACGCTCTTGGAAAGTCAGTCTTCATTGATGATATGCCGCCATATCAAGGTTAGTTCTTATGATCACTGATGATACTGATAATTACATAATTATTTATGGTAATTATTTTATATTAATTTGTTCTTCATTATTATATTATTATTATTTAATTAAAACTTTTCCTATACAGAAATTGGCATATTATTTCAGTACCTAGAAAAGACAATTAATACCAGGGTTTGCTCTTTTCAGACATCCTAAAGGAGGTTGCACTCTACTTTCACTTGTGTATTCAGTTTTTATGTCTTTTTACAGGCAACTGCAAATTCACTTATTCTTAAATGTCCAAAATGAGCATCGTGCACACACATGCATTTAGTTGGTGAAATGTTCCTCTATAACTTGTGGCTTGATCATAGATGGTAAATATAACAAACAATCATACAGAGACACATTCCTTTATTGCAGCGGAACTGTACATGGCTCTTGTTACGAGCAAGGAAGCACACGCTAACATCGTCAGTGTGGCGCCATCTAGGGCCCTCCAGATGGCTGGGGTGGTTGACTACATCAATGCTGAAGATCTCTTTAGTGAAGTTGAACAAACAGATGAAATATTTGCTACAAAACAAGTTAGTTATTTTCTGGGCTTTTATATTTAAAAAAGTGTATGCTTCTTTGGGTACCACTGTTTATGAATTTGTAGTCAGAACATATGATTTATCTGATTAATCCAGAGTTAATAATAGAGTAAAATGATGTAGATGTGTTGTAAGAATTATTTGAATAAAGAAAGCAACTAAAACCTATCACGATTCAGCTACCTTCAGGCCACAGTTTTTAGGTTTAAGAATTTTTACAGTCATGTCTTGCATCAGAGGAGGGGGAAAAATAAAAAAATGTTTTACTGTCATGTCAAACAGAGGATGGGTGAAAAAGAGACAAGAGAGATGAAGGGGAAAAGGGTTAATCAAGGCCAGCTTTATAAAGTTTTTGCATGGATTATTACAATAGTGTTTAAGGTAGCTGAGGCGGATATTATATGCTTGTCTTGAATTGATTAGTTTCAGTTGAAGTTTTTAAGATAAATTAACAATTTCTTCACAGATTGTAGATTAAATTCTACATAATATTCCAGATTAATAACATTTGCAGTTTTTCATTTATTTGGTTATGTTACAAGATTTTTTTTTCATTTTTGTAAATGTAAAAAAATAGCTCCAAAATGTAAAATTATTTCGTTTTGAGAAAATCTCCAAAGAAATAAATGACAGGCATATAAGTATGACAGTGTCACTGATAACTTTAAGATATATTTTGGTCAACATAAACAAATTACGTCTGCTACACCACCGTGAATGAATTAGTTGAATGATAGCTTAAAGTGGCAGTGTATTTTTGATACAAACCCTTCACCAATCGTTATTCAATATCGTATTATGTTGCCTACATATAAGAGGCGTTCATACGCCAAATTGCAATGTCGTAAGTACTGTAGTTTTTCTAAAATAAGAAGCTAAGCATTATTTCCAGGTTATTAATGAAAACGCAATCTCAACAAATGTTTATTTTGTGTGTCGAAATTTACAGTTTTTCACTGGTGTTTTACATATTGTTGACAAAACATTTGTAAAATTGACATGTCCCCTTAATTTGCCGCCACAATCCGGCAGGGTCACCAGGTCACATGTACGTTGCCATTTCCATTAGCATCAAAGGCACAATAAACTACGTTAGCGCTGATATTTGGTGGTTTAAGGACATGATTTAGTTAGATAGATATAATACTGATGTGTACTGGAATCACAGTAACCAGACGATATGTTCCGCTTTCACGGTGAACGAATATAGCTGGTTCGAACATCTTAGCAACATGTTGGCAACACATTACAGCTTGACCACAGCCCGGGGCCTACAGCTATGCCTGGAAATAGTCCGTCTATATTTATTTTTGAAACTTTCATTTGTATTAACAGTCAGAGTTGTCTGCGTAGTAATGAGGTACAACGCTACTGTGAAAGGCGTTCCCCGGGGTTGTGAATATATTTTCGGTGTCGCAATGCTTCTCAGACATTATATTTGTTTTTTATAGATTATTATTATAATAGATTATTTGTAATAAAAAAACATGTCACGTGAGAATGTCAGCGGCACATTAAAAAACCATCACATCAACTACCAGGTAATTTTGTATGTGTCAGTATTTGACAAATTTTTAAGTTTAACATATTTTTATTAATCAGCCCAAATTAAACAGGAAATAAGAAACTACAGTTCATTAACCTATATTTTGTATGTTGAACTATTAAAAACAATATGTTGTTGTCATGTATCATAACACACAGTATGATTAATGTTCTGCCATTTTTTTCACTTGTTGGTGCAGTCGACAATCTTACTATGATTGTCGATTGCACCAACAGTGAAAAAAATGGCAGAACATTAATCATAAGTAATTTCAGTGAATATGATATGTGCAGTGCTGCCCCCTAGGTGTTGTGTCGAGGTCAGACGATTGGTGCAATAGTTGCGAGGAGTCAGACTGAGGCTTTGGAGGCAGCCGACGCTGTTGATATCGTGTACGAGCCACTGCCAGCCATCATCAGTATCCAGGTTTGTACAGATGTCTATCACACTCCACAAGTACGGTTAAACCTGCTACATGTACTAGTAATGCTGGCATTAATCTAGCTAACCAATTTTTTTATGTAATCTGATTTGTCAGAATGAGTATAATTTCATCTTGGGGATGTTTGTCTTAACACTCAGGTTATGTGCTGTCTACACACAGGCACATCAGGAATCATAATACTGTATTTAATAGCACAGTCTGGTTGTGTAATTTTAGTTGTTCCCATTTTTAGAATAATACTATATTAACAAAAACGGATGGTATTATATGATATGATCTTTTAAAGTTTGTGTTCTGTGGATAGAGTCTATGATTCATGACCTTGTTTGTAGCTAAATATCCTTTAGCAAAGAAACTATAGAATTTTTGCACACAAAACTGTGTAGAATTCATAAAATATTTTATAGAATTTTTTTTACATTATTTGCTGTAAGATGTTTTGCACACACAAATCTATAGAATTTGTTGTATTTTCTATAGAAAAATGTCTAAATATGTAGTATTCTATAGTTTTCTATGCAAAAGTCTGCTATACTGTAGAATTCTATAGATTTTTATACAAAATTGTACTATACTCTGTAGAATTCTATGGATTTTAATAGATTTGGATCTGCATAAAAACACAAATGTCTTCATGTATTTTTTTGCTCCATCCCATCTACTGACTGTGCTGGTATCTATTGCAGCAAGCAATAGATGCAGGATCTTTCTTCAGTGAGGCAGAGAGGACGCTGACGAATGGAGATTTGACAGCTGGTTTTGGGGCGAGTGACGTCATCATCGAGAGTGAAGTGTATGTAGGTGGACAGGAGCACTTCTACATGGAGACCCAGAGTTGTGTGGCCGTACCCCGGGGTGAGGATGGAGAGATGGAGATCTTCTCTAGCACCCAGTTTCCTACTGGTGTTCAGGTACAGTGTTATTCCATTCATACACACTGTACTTGTATGTATTCACGCAGTCTAATAATCACTCAACCACCCAGGTTTTCCCCATAAATAGTTTATTTTATGATTTTAAAATGTTTGACCTATTGGGTTCAAATAATCCCTTATTAAGAATGAAGTTTGGTTTTCCTCCTGTGACATTTATGACTCAGTAGTTATGTCCGCAGCCATATTCTGTGTCATAAAGTCTTGTTCTTCAGACAAAATGAGACAGTAAATGGAGAAAGTAACATGCTTATGTGCAGATGGACAATGTTGTTGTTCCAGGTCAGCTAATTATGATGAAATACCTGTTGGAAGTTCATAGAAAACATGTAGAAAATACTCCAATCATAACAGGATGTAGATGTGTATATTTTTATTTCTGCAGTATGTTTTCAGACTGGCGTGGCTAACGTTTTGGGCGTGTCTTCCAACAAGATTGTGTGTCATGTGAAGAGAGTAGGTGGGTAAACATGTCTTCCAACAAGATTGTGTGTCATGTGAAGAGAGTAGGTGGGTAACGGTGTCTTCCAACAAGATTGTGTGTCATGTGAAGAGAGTAGGTGGGTAACGGTGTCTTCCAACAAGATTGTGTGTCGTGTGAAGAGAGTAGGTGGGTAAGTGTGTCTTCCAATAAGATTGTGTGTCATGTGAACAGAGTAGGCAGGTAAGTGTGTCTTCCAATAAGATTGTGTGTCATGTGAACAGAGTAGGCAGGTAAGTGTGTCTTCCAATAAGATTGTGTGTCGTGTGAAGAGAGTAGGCAGGTAAGTGTGTCTTCCAATAAGATTGTGTGTCGTGTGAAGAGAGTAGGTGGGTAAGGGTGTCTTCTAACAAGATTATGTGTCACATGAAGAGAGTAGGTGGGTAAGAGTGTCTTCCAACAAGATTGTGTGTCGTGTGAAGAGAGTAGGTGGGTAAGAGTGTCTTCCAACAAGATTGTGTGTCGTGTGAAGGTAGTTGGTGTTTAACACTACATGATTGGTTTTATTACCTTAACACTTACTCTCACTAACAAATAATGTCCATCTTCTGGATGGGATAACTCAATTGTTCAGAAGTGACTGTTACAATAACAATATTAAGAAAATTTCAGGATATACAACTTTATCACAGAATTGCCTTAGAAAATATGCATGATGTCAACAATTGTTTGTGATTGTTTGCATAGCATTGCAACAATTGTACATAATAATTACAAAGGGTAATTCAATTGTTGATAGAAAGAGTAACATCGGGGTACTTTTCGCCACAATTAAACTGACGACCCAATGATGGGGTCATAGATGAACCCCTGAAAGTTTGGGGCCTGAGACGCAAAGTGTCTATGAGGAGCAACATGACATACATATATACAGACATACTCAAACTGGATTATAGTGAGATGTCAAATTGTGGCTATGTTGATATTTGCTGTTTTTTTTATCAGAAGATGGCAGTAATTGTAGCATATGAAAAGTAAGGCATGTTTAAAGATCCCTCCTCAAGTAAGTTTTTACGCTAGTCTCAATTCAAATTAATTTTTTCTATGTAGTTTTTCTGAAATCATCAGGCAAACTATTAAATTACTTAATGTCTGGTCAAACATTAATTGAAATGGAAGTGCTAAAAAATTGTCACTTTGTTTTGTGATTGGTGAGAGGATGGAAGTCATGCTCATAATCGTCAGTGACCCACACAGTGTTTGCTGTTTTAAATAGACATCTAAGTATAACTGACAGTTTTTGCTCTGTGAATAAAATCACAAAGTCTAGACTAAATTATTTTTGGCTAGACTAGTGAAATTCTAAATCTGATGCAAGATGGCTATAAATTTGAAAAACGATTCCATAATTCTGAATCTTGATTTGTTGTGTTTTTTGCTTTGCTTTGCTAAATGTCAGTATTTACCTTGAATTTTTAATTTTACTTTTAACTTTTTTATTTTAGGTGGCGCTTTTGGTGGCAAGGTAGCTGCATGCATGTTAGTGGCCTTGCCAGCCGCAGTGGCAGCAAACAAGTAAGTTCATTGGTCGAAAATAGTTTTGAAGCATACATTTTGTGCTAAGCCGAAATTGAAATACATATGTGCCATTCTACAGTAATGTGAATATCTGAGTCCGAATATAACGCAGTAAGAAATGCAGCTGATTCCTTTAGAAATACAATTTTATAATTGTTTACAGTTTTAGCTAAGACGTCTAACAGTCGGCAGTTATCTTTTTGTACATAATTTGATGACATGCACATTTGAATACATCTACCCTTTGCTCTATGTCAACACCATAACAGAACAGGCCATGCGTAATATCAACCATAATTGGCAAGTTTATCTATGCTAGGAATCATAACTTGCACTTTCAGTTAAAGATGATAGTAGAATATACATTGAAGCACAGTGTTTTCACCATGCATAGTTTATGACAGAACAACCGACCACTACATCTGGCCAATTAGGACCAAGGCTTTAATTGCTGCGGGATGGGAAGGCTGCCCCACTACTGGGTTAACAACATCCCTGCCGGTGGCTAGGGAAAGGGATTCTGACCAGTTAAGAGCATTATCCCTGCAACATGGGCTAATAGCATCCCTCCACCTTTCTAAATGATAAATGGGAGGACCAGCATCTCAAAAGGGCTGGCTGGAAACCCAGAGGGATACAGACCCCAGGATTCTCTAGTCGTGACCTTAGTCACATGATCAAATAGCTGGCCCAAGACCGCAGTCTGATCATGTGAAATATCTGGGTCTCGCATCCAGTTCTTGGCATCACAGCTGGCCCCAGAGAGATTTGACCAGACTGTCCAATTTTATTGCTATGATGAATAATAAACATGATGCCTTTGACGTCATAAATAGGCCTACAATGGTACAATCCTCAGAAAGTACTAATGTAATAATAGTAGTTGTTAACAACATCTGACGTTATCTGTCTGATATTTTGTAATTTTTTCACCTCAGACATATACAGGGAAATTTTGGGTTGAAAAGCAAAATGGGACACGAGGAAAGACTGGGGACACGAACTTTCACAATACTGTAGAATGATACACATATATATTAAATATACTTTTGAAATTTGTCTGTATCAATATTATCATGCATAAACATATTTTATTGTCTAATATTGGAAATCCAATAGAAACATGATTTGATTAATGGAACAATCCTTGTAGATATCGTGGTAAGTATTTAACAAGAAGCATTGTTTCATGTTCAGTAATGGGAAAAAATTATTGAATTAATAAAACTGCAGTAGATGTTGCAGTAACAATGACAAGTATTAATAAATTACATTGTCAACAGAGTAAAATAGAATGATATGTATGAAACTGGTGTTTGATATTTTGCTATCGATTAAATGTTTTATGCTGAACATGTTTATTCTGCAGGCTCCATCGTCCAGTGCGATGTGTTTTGGAACGGTCAACAGACATGGATATCTCTGGACAGAGACGTCCAGTACTGGCAAAATACAAGGTTGATTTGGGAGTACCGTAAACACTTGTAGCAGGCAACATTGCAAGGTTGCAACTAGGCAAATATAACTAGATGGGCGACTAAACTTAGTTAAATATAATCAGGAAGTGTGGCCATGATTTACTGATACTCTTGTTGGTGGTTTTATGTTGTCTTTGTGAGTGGCCGCACAGTGGGGCTAGCGCGGCTGGGGAATAATAAAACTGTATTTTGGAATGCTAAGTAATGTATAATCCACTGGTGACTCCGAGTATATATACATCTATGTTTGCTGTGATCAAAAACTCCTTGGTTAGTCTTGCTAGGATACTTGAAATCACTGTTTGTGAATGAAGTAACATTAGGTAGCCTGCAGATGTACCTATGCACTGTGGGTTTGTTAGGTAGCATAGGGTGTGTCTCCTACAGATGTACCTATACATAGTGGGTTTGTTAGGTAGCGTAGGGTATGTCGCCTACAGATTTACCTATACATAGTGGGTTTGTTTACAGATGTACCTATACATAGTGGGTTTGTTTACAGATGTACCTATACATAGTGGGTTTGTTAGGTAACGTAGGGTATGTCGCCTACAGATGTACCTATATAGTGGGTTTGTTAGGTAGCGTAGGGTATGTCGCCTACAGGTGTACCTATGCACTGTGGGTTTGTTAGGTAGCGTAGGGTGTGTCGCCTACAGATGTACCTATACATAGTGGATTTGTTAGGTAGTGTAGGGTATGTCGCCTACAGATGTACCTATACATAGTGGGTTTGTTTACAGATGTACCTATAAATAGTGGGTTTGTTAGGTAACGTAGGGTATGTCGCCTACAGATGTACCTATATAGTGGGTTTGTTAGGTAACGTAGGGTATGTCGCCTACAGGTGTACCTATACATAGTGGGTTTGTTTACAGATGTACCTATACATAGTGGGTTTGTTAGGTAGCGTAGGGTATGTCGCCTACAGATGTACCTATACATAGTGGGTTTGTTAGGTAGCGTAGGGTGTGTCATCTACAGATGTACCTATACATAGTGGGTTTGTTAGGTAACGTAGGGTATGTCGCCTACAGGTGTACCTATGCACTGTGGGTTTGTTAGGTAGCGTAGGGTATGTCGCCTACAGGTGTACCTATGCACTGTGGGTTTGTTAGGTAGCGTAGGGTGTGTCGCCTACAGATGTACCTATACATAGTGGATTTGTTAGGTAGTATAGGGTGTGTCGTCTACAGATGTACCTATACATAGTGGGTTTGTTAGGTAACGTAGGGTATGTCGCCTACAGGTGTACCTATGCACTGTGGGTTTGTTAGGTAGCGTAGGGTGTGTCGCCTACAGATGTACCTATACATAGTGGATTTGTTAGGTAGTATAGGGTGTGTCGTCTACAGATGTACCTATACATAGTGGGTTTGTTAGGTAACGTAGGGTATGTCGCCTACACGTGTACCTATGCACTGTGGGTTTGTTAGGTAGCGTAGGGTATGTCGCCTACAGATGTACCTATACATAGTGGATTTGTTAGGTAGTATAGGGTGTGTCGTATACAGATGTACCTATACATAGTGGGTTTGTTAGGTAACGTAGGGTATGTCGCCTACAGATGTACCTATACATAGTGGGTTTGTTAGGTAGTATAGGGTGTGTCGCCTACAGATGTACCTATAAATAGTGGGTTTGTTAGGTAACGTAGGGTATGTCGCCTACAGATGTACCTATACATAGTGGGTTTGTTAGGTAACGTAGGGTATGTCGTCTACAGATGTACCTATGCATAGTGGGTTTGTTAGGTAACGTAGGGTATGTCACCTACAGATGTACCTATGCACTGTGGGTTTGTTAGGTAGCGTAGGGTGTGTCGCCTACAGATGTACCTATACATAGTGGGTTTGTTAGGTAGCGTAGGGTATGTCGCCTACAGATGTACCTATACATAGTGGGTTTGTTAGGTAGCGTAGGGTGTGTCGCCTACAGATGTACCTATACATAGTGGGTTTGTTAGGTAACGTAGGGTATGTCGCCTACAGATGTACCTATACATAGTGGGTTTGTTAGGTAGCGTAGGGTGTGTCGCCTACAGATGTACCTATACATAGTGGATTTGTTAGGTAGTATAGGGTGTGTCGTCTACAGATGTACCTATACATAGTGGGTTTGTTAGGTAGTGTAGGGTATGTCGCCTACAGGTGTACCTATGCACTGTGGGTTTGTTAGATAGCGTAGGGTGTGTCGCCTACAGATGTACCTATATAGTGGGTTTGTGAGGTAGCGTAGGGTATGTCGCCTACAGGTGTACCTATGCACTGTGGGTTTGTTAGGTAACGTAGGGTATGTCGCCTACAGATGTACCTATATAGTGGGTTTGTTAGGTAGCGTAGGGTATGTCGCCTACAGGTGTACCTATGCACTGTGGGTTTGTTAGGTAACGTAGGGTATGTCGCCTACAGGTGTACCTATGCACTGTGGGTTTGTTAGGTAGCGTAGGGTGTGTCTCCTACAGATGTCAATCATCACTCCTGCATGTTGATCGGTTGAACTTTCTCTAGGTCGGCTGCACGAAGGACAGACGCATCCTTGCTCTAGATATCAGTGTGTTTGCGAATTGTGGCAGTGTGGTATCATACAGTCCAAATGTGAGTTTTATTGCAGATATGGCAATGATTTTTCTAAAAGTTTTCGCTACCCTGAAAGGGTGGCATTGTGATAAAAAGGTTTAATAAGATTCTTGTGCAAGGATGAAAGGAATGCAAACCAAGTGATTTAATGTGATACAATAATTATCATGTATACCACCATGTAGTATGATTTTGCACATGCTGACTAACTAATAAAATTCATTGTTTAACTGAGGCTACAAAATAATCTTCTACAAGTACAGTAAGTGACAGTTTTTGTTTCTTTAATGAACATGCTACTATGGAGATTGCGCCACACAGAATGATTTTTGAGACTGATAAAGAAAACTTTCAACAAGTTCCATTTGTTCGACGTTTCCAGCCCACTTTAACCAATTACTCACCAGCTTCCTCCTGAAGCTCTCTTTCACACCAACCTCCTCCCTCAGCCTACTCTCTTCACACCAACCTCCTCCCTCAGCCTACTCTCTTTCACACCAACCTCCTCCCTCAGCCTACTCTCTTTCACACCAACCACCTCCCTCAGCCTACTCTCTTTCACACCCACTTCCTCCCTCAGCCTACTCTCTTTCACACCAACCTCCTCCCTCAGCCTACTCTCTTTCACACCAACCTCCTCCCTCAGCCTACTCTCTTTCACATCAACTTCCTCCCTCAGCCTACTCTCTTTCACATCCACCTCCTCCCTCAGCCTACTCTCGTTCACACCCACCTCCTCCCTCAGCCTACTCTCTTTCACACCAACCTCCTCCCTCAGCCTACTCTCTTTCACACCCACCTCCCTCAGCCTACTCTCTTTCACACCAACCTCCACCCTCAGCCTACTCTCTTTCACACCCACCTCCTCCCTCAGCCTACTCTCTTTCACACCCACCTCCTCCCTCAGCCTACTCTCTTTCACACCAACCTCCTCCCTCAGCCTACTTTCTTTCACACCAACCTCCTCCCTCAGCCTACTCTCTTTCACACCAACCTCCTCCCTCGGCCTACTCTCTTTCACACCCAGTTATTTTTGCAAACGACTTTCTCTTGTTATTTTTAAATCGCATTGTTCATGAACAGTAGTGTTAATTTTCAGTTTCTAGAAGTCCTTATCTTGTACATGGACAATGGCTACAAGATTCCAAACTTCCGTGTACGTGGACACGCATGTCGGACCAACCTGCCGACTTTCCAGTCATGCCGTGGCTTTGGCAGTCCACAAGGCATGTTTATTCTTCAGACAGTTCTTCAGCGTATTGCAGAGACCCTGAAGTTGCCTCCAGACCAGGTGTGTGCCGTGTGGACATCACATTCTTTATAATATATAGTTTTATAAATAACTACACTAACTGACATGCAACGGCGACTTTGAACGACACAACCAACTGCCCTTGACAAAGATCTGTAAGCGTTTTCGTAGCCAGTGAGATCTAGAACGAATGAAGACACTTGAGTCAGTGGAAGAGCCTTAGCTGGAACATCCTGAAAGCAGCACATGCAAAAAATGGTCCCATTACTTGTAGTGAGGCAGTGATGCATGCTTGCCTGCACACAGACACACACACGCACGCACACACAACTACGCGTAGTAGCTGTTGGTTAATGTTGATGTATGTGTTTCTTGCAGGTGAGTGAGCTGAACTTGTACAAAGAGGCTGATTTGACGCCTTACAACCAGATGCTTGAAGACTGCCACGTGCGCCAGTGTTGGCAAGACGTGATGCAGCGTGGCAGCTATAAGACACGGTGTGCACAAGTCAACCAGTTCAACAGGTTCTAGAGATATCACAGATGTCAACATTACCGACTTTGGATGGGAAATACCGATTTTAGTATCGGTCCCATTTCCCGCTGTTTAGGCGAAATGTGTTTTTATGTAATTAAAAACAAAATCATGGTAACATCAACCTATCTGGTGCGCACAAGGCCATTCTAGGAACATTTTATTTACCTTGTCTCAAGTGATTTTACATTCGTTCACCACGAACAAGAATGGCACATAGAAATGGTGCCCGGTAAAAACACCGTTAAAAACAACGACACAGTCTAAGAACGACCAGTTGAGTGGAGGACAGCATTTCCCACTTTTCATGAGCAGATGTGGACATGTCCACTGAGTCAGCACTGTCTTCCATATTGTTACCCTGAAAGCATAACTGTTATTTTGTATGTCCTTTTTATATAGTTTATTCTTTCTAGTTGACTTATTACAAACCAGAGGTTACCATGTAAGCATTTTGTCCTTTTAATTGTTTCACATTGTAATCACTAAAACAGACTATTCAATTTGTGAACTCTCGTTTGATAGTACATCCATGTGTTCATACTTTCCCACAACTAATCTATATCAAGCAGCATGTCAAAGGGTTGGTCAAGTTTTCTTGGAATGCTTAATAGCTGATTTTGTTGCTGTTAATAAATGTCAACTCTGAGAAATGACAGTGTAGCAGCTAAATACATAAAATTAGTCCCAGTTTTTACAACCGGGAAATAGTAATACATTGTTGGTGGATAGCTGAATCGTGACACTGTTTATGAATGATTAAGTTTGTGTCATCTTTCTTCCACCAGGGAGCATCGCTGGAAGAAACGGGGTCTTGCGATCGTGCCAATAAAATTCCCCATCACAATCGCGGCAACGGTTTCTTTCTTTAATCAGGTTTGGCATTTATCTTAACTGAGTAACACATATGAATGAACACATAGATAGTGAACTGAACTGAGAGTAACACATGTGATTGAACACATAGATAGTGAACTGAACTGAAAGTAACACACGTGAATGAACACATAAAAAGCGAACTGAACTGAGAGTAACACATGTGAATGAACACATAAAAAGTGAACTGAACTGAGAGTAACACATGTGAATGAACACATAAAAAGTGAACTGAACTGAGAGTAACACATGTGAATGAACACATAAAAAGTGAACTGAACTGAGAGTAACACATGTGAATGAACACATAGATATTGTAGAGAATATTTTGTCTCTGAAACATGAATGAACATAGACAATGTCACATTCCAGTATGCCCCTTTGATTGTGTTGTATTTCAACTATGACACTTTAATTTTATTGTCTTCCAACCTCTAAATGATATCTACAAATGTGTGTTGATAGTGAGTAGGCGCACATAGCGAACAACTGTATTAATGGACCACCTGTCGTTAACGACCACTGTCAACCACTCCTGAAGTACCAGCTGTATAAGGGTACAACCTGTATTAGGAGACCACCTATCGTTAACGACCACTGTCAACTTCTCCCGACATACCAGCTGTATGAGGGTACAACCTGTATTAGGAGACCACCTGTCATTAACGACCACTGTCAACTTCTCCTGAAGTACCAGCTGTATAAGGGTACAAACTGTATTAGGAGACCACCTGTCGTTAACGACCACTGTCAACTTCTACTGACGTACCAGCAGTATAAGGGTACAACCTGTATTAGGAGACCACCTGTCGTTAACGACCACTGTCAACTTCTCCTGACGTACCAGCTGTATAAGGGTACAACCTGTATTAGGAGACCACCTGTCGTTAACGACCACTGTCAACTTCTCCCGACGTACCAGCTGTATAAGGGTACAACCTGTATTAGGAGACCACCTGTCGTTAACGACCACTGTCAACTTCTCCCGACGTACCAGCTGTATAAGGGTACAACCTGTATTAGGAGACCACCTGTCGTTAACGACCACTGTCAACTTCTCCTGACGTACCAGCTGTATAAGGGTACAACCTGTATTAGGAGACCACCTGTTGTTAACGACCACTGTCAACTTCTCCTGACGTACCAGCTGTATAAGGGTACAACCTGTATTAGGAGACCACCTGTCGTTAACGACCACTGTCAACTTCTCCTGACGTACCAGCTGTATAAGGGTACAACCTGTATTAGGAGACCACCTGTCATTAACGACCACTGTCAACTTCTCCTGACGTACCAGCTGTATAAGGGTACAACCTGTATTACGAGACCACCTGTCTTTAACGACCACTGTCAACTTCTCCTGACATACCAGCTGTATAAGGGTACAACCTGTATTACGAGACCACCTGTCTTTAACGACCACTGTCAACTTCTCCTGACTCACCAGCTGTATAAGGGTACAACCTGTATTAGGAGACCACCTGTAATTTAATTTATCTTATTAATGGAAAAATACACATAAATGGGCAAAAATCAGCACATCATGCAGGTGAAACATGTAGTTATCTCGCATCAACATCACACATCAAGATAACTACAATTTTCCATTCCAGTAGTAATGTCGCTGCCTGACGTTGTGGGTGTTCAGCTGTCATCTAGCACACATTCCAGTAGTAATGTCGCTGCCTGACGTTGTGGGTGTTCAGCTGTCATCTAGCACACATTCCAGTAGTAATGTCGCTGCCTGACGTTGTGGGTGTTCAGCTGTCATCTAGCACACATTCCAGTAGTAATGTCGCTGCCTGACGTTGTGGGTGTTCAGCTGTCATCTAGCACACATTCCAGTAGTAATGTCGCTGCCTGACGTTGTGGGTGTTCAGCTGTCATCTAGCACACATTCCAGTAGTAATGTCGCTGCATGACGTTGTGGGTGTTCAGCTGTCATCTAGCATACACAGTGAAGATGTTCATAAACAAATTGTGCGATTGTCTTTAACCCGCATAAATATGTGTGAGTTATTTTGTATACACTGTTGGTTACCTGGGTAAATTTGTTCCCTAATAACGTTTTATGGGAAAACAAGATATCATTAGATTTTGCCAATTTCGTTAAATCCATCAGTGACATTTATACCATGTTTATATGTGGGATCTGATCGCGATCTAAAACTGAGCAAGAACAAGAAGAAAAGAAGATGTATCAATGACAACCTGAGGTAACTCTGTACCCCGACCGTATAGCCATCTACAAACCACAGAAAATGAAATATGATCTTTACATGTTTGACATTTTATGCATCATCAGTGCTCTAGATATGTCATATAATGGTAACTAACTAACAGTAACCATACATTGAAGTTTATACTGAAAATATAATGCATCACGTATTTATTGCATACTTATGACAAAAATGCCTCAAATCAAGTAATATAAGTTTTGACGTCGAGCCTGAAATACTAGATAACTATTATTTATGCAATAACCAACACAAGTCCGATGTAGTAGAGAACTGAAATAAATGACGTTTTTATTACAAAGTGGAAGGGAAGCACATTAACAGGTATGTGAGCTCCTCAAAACAAACCAGGCAGGAACTGAACACATGTACAGCCCCGTCCGGCAAGTTTCTCAGAGCCCACATTCCTACAAGCATGACGATAACATATATGCATCAAAAAGTCGTCATGAACATGTAATGCAAAGAATACAGACATTCCACCACCAATACACAAATTTAATTACAAACAGGTGGGGCCATTTTGCTAACCTATATAAACATAAGTCAAGAATACCAATGAAGAAACAGGAAGTCTGTCTGCGCAGAAAACCCCATGAACACGAACTACTAGGGGACAAACCCCCGTGTTCATCTAGTATAAAGCCAAAAGTGGGGAAAGCGGTCTCGACATCTTCCAACTTCCTATTTCATCAACGATGTACAATAGCATTTTAAACTAAGCATTGAAAATAAGGAAGAAAGGTGGGGAGGAGGGCGGATTTTTAGACACAACTTCGCAATGCAGAGACTGGAGCAGGAGTGAAAGTTTCGAGCTACTGGCTCCAGTTTGAACTGGTTTCTGCTAAGCCGTGATTGGCTGAACTATTATATCTATATTGGTCTTTTATACAATAAATAAAATTAAATATACCAAATAGTTAGAAGGATATAAAGTTGAGAATAATACTATAACAATTATTTCAAAAAGCAAGGACCTGGGGTACAAAATTATTCCAGGTACGCATATAAGGGTTAATACAGATTTGACTGTGTGTATGCATTATATTGCCTGATATGTTTGTGCATAGTTTACACAGTTTGTGTGGTGGTTTGGTGCATGTATACACATTGTGTTTTAGGCAAGGGATTAGGTGCATATATTGTGCTAAGTGTTAGATTGTACACTGGTATGTGTGCACACAAATTGTGCAAAATTGTAGACGGGTGTACTGGTGCATATGTGCATTCCCCATATGTTATGTTGTATTCTGGTGCATTGATGCATGCGTACACATATTGTTTTGTAGGCTGGTGCATGTGTACACATCCTGTATATTTTGTTGAAGACTGGTGCATATGTACACATTCGGTATATTGTGTTGTAGGCTGATACACTGGAGCATGTGTACACATCCTGTATATTTTGTTGTATGCTGATACACTGGTGCATGTGTACATATTCTGTATATTGTGTGTCGTAAGCTGGTGCATGTGTACACATCCTGTATATTGTGTTGTAGACTGGTGCACTGGTGCACGTGTACACAGATGGCACTGTGCTGGTGGCTCATGGTGGCTGTGAGTTGGGGCAAGGCCTGCACACAAAAATGGTTCAGGTTCGTCCAGTCGTCTTCCGTAACATTCTTATTGCTATAATTAATGGCTACAGGGTTGACAGAAAGTCTAAAACTTACACAATATAATCTTGATACCTATTATATTATGTATGCCTTTAAGGATGTGTGAAATGATTTTCATTGGTTGCTTAAACGACTGTTTACTGGACATGCACCATTCAATCGATTCATAAGCCAGAAAATTACAGACCAGTGAGTTTAACATCAGTTGTATGTAAATTACTTGAAACATTAATTAGAGACCACATGGTGGAATTCCTCATAAAACATAAATTAATAAATACATCTCAACATGGATTCCTAAAAGCAAGGTCATGTCTAACCAATCTCTTATGTTTTTTAGAAGAAATTACAAAGTGGGTAGATGACGGGTCACCAGTGGATGTTGTCTACTTAGATTTTCAGAAAGCTTTCGATAAAGTGCCACATCAAAGATTGTTACTTAAACTAAAAGCCCATGGTATAGGCAATGATGTAATCAACTGGATAGAAAAGTGGCTTACACACAGAAGACAGAGAGTAATAGTAGATGGTAAGATTTCAAACTGGAAATCTGTTTTGAGTGGGGTACCACAGGGATCAGTGTTAGGCCCTATACTGTTTTTAATATATATAAATGATTTGGAGGATGACATATCTAGCAAAGTACTCAAATTTGCAGATGACACAAAGGTATTCAGAAAGGTTACTAATGATACAGATAAACAAAGTTTACAGGATGATCTAGAAAAATTAGTTAAATGGTCAGAAAAATGGCAAATGTTATTCAATTTTGGGAAGTGTAAATGTATACACATAGGACATGGAAATATGGACGAGGAATATAAAATGGGGGATGCTGTACTAGGTAGAACCACACAAGAAAAGGATTTAGGAGTAATATTTAATGCTGACATGAAAGTTTCAGAGCAATGTGGGATTGCTGCTTCAAAGGAAATCAAATTCTAGGCCTAATTAGGAGAACTATCACGTATAAGGAGAAACATCTAATTGTACCCTGTACAAAGCAATAGTTAGACCACATTTGGAATATTGTATTCAAGCATGGAGGCCATATCGTAAAAAGACATAGATAAGCTAGAAAGAATACAACGAAGAGCAACTAAGATGATTCCAGAATTAAGAGACCTTAGTTACGAAAGTCGCTTATTACAATGTGGTTTGACAACACTAGAGACCAGGAGACTAAGAGGAGACCAAATAGAAGTGTTTAAAATAGTGAACGGTTATGAGGATGTTGATAGGAATATGTTCTTCAAACTTAAAGAAGGCAGTAGAACCAGAGGACACAAAGCAGCATTAGTTAAGGAGCAGTGTAGGTTGGACATGAGAAAGTACTCATTCTCACAGAGGGTGATAAATGAATGGAACAAACTGCCAAACGATTGTGTTAATGCTAGTAGTGTGAATATGTTTAAAAATAGAATTGACAGATATCTGATAAGGGCGAGCTACACATAGATGAGAAAATTGTTGGACTCTCGATAAGCCAATGGCTTCCTTGTCCACTTGCCATCTGGAACTTGTTCGAGATGGCAATCTTGTTAAATCTTGTTAAATATTTATAATATTTTGTTTGGTTGGTTAAAAGTAATATCCATAGAAAACGTTACTATATCATGATCTTTCATCTCTTAATATTTTTAGTCAGTCCAGTAAAGGCTGATGGCATCACATGGTGGATCGGTACTTTTGGTGTAGTGTAAAACTCCATCTGTGTTGAACTGAGTTCCCACGTGTTGAATTTGAAGGAAATTCAACCTATACCTGAATGAGTTTTCAATGAATTTTCAACGTGCTAAAATCAGATATGTATTCATTACCCCTGCAGGTTACAAGTCGAGGTTTGGGGATTCCCATAGAGAAGATCCACATTAGCGAGACAAGCACAAACACCGTACCAAACGCAGCGCCATCGGGTGCCAGTGTATCATCTGATCTCAACGGCATGGCGATTGCTGTGAGTTCATCCACTAGTTTGAATTCTAGAATAAATTATGTATTTCAGCAATTACAAGAATAACATTTTTTAAACTTCCTGTCAAGAGAGTTCATTCATCAGTTTAAAACTGTCTCCATAATTAGATTTTTCCCTTGTCATGTTTCACACTTATTTTGCAAAATGACATGATGGCTCGATTGGGCAAATGTGTATAATTAGTTTTGGTGAAATCAACAGACAAACTAATTAATACATTTCGGTTCGGCTAAACCAAAAGTTGGTATGCAAAAAGGGCAGAAGTGGCTCTGTGTAGCCAGTTGCCTTATAGTATAAGGCTTTTGACAGTTACCCGATATAACAATTCTTTTGATTATTTTAACAAAAGTGCACATCTTATTAAACTGACAATTTATACACTACTGATTTGAACACCAACAAAACTGATTCGCGATGGGCTGAATGAACTAAAGAGAGTGCTTTAGGCTCATCTTGAATAAATGTATATTTAAGAAATGACAAATAGAAATATTTGAAAAAGATCCCTCAACATGGATCGTATCTGCAATTTGCACAACATAAAACAAAGTCTTGTTTTTCATCACACTTTATGAGGGTACCTATGTCAGTGGTGGTGTAGGAGGGTACAGGGTAAAGTAGTTGACTTACACCTGTCAGTGGTCAAACTTATCTTACATCTCCCATGGGGAAAACATGTTTGCCTAGCTATGTAATTTTTTCCAAGTTGTTTACTACTTTTCTATGAGTTATCAGCAAGTTTCTCCGTAATTAAAGACCATGCTCGTAGCATGTAAGTTCCAAATGTTCTGCTGTGTGTGTCTGTCTTTGGCTACAAATAAGACAAGATAGATGATTTCAAACCACGAATTGTTGTAGTTTTGTTATTTCACAGTGTGCCTGTCAGACAGTCACGTGCTTCACCTGAGTCTGACATTTTTAGTATTTAATTCGACAGAAAGAGATAGCTGCCATTCTGCCCTAAGCTACAAACAAAGCGTGAAGGTATTGTGTATCTTTCCCAGAATGCCTGCCAGGTCATCATGGAGCGCCTCAAACCGTTCAAGACAGCGGCTCCTGAAGACGGCTGGGAAAAATGGGTGGGTGCGGAACATCAAATGATTATTGTTGTTTAGGAAACATGCAATTTATACACATGCGTCAGACTAACATTACGTTTATCGTACGGAAAGATCAGTGTGCTTCTGTTGACAAGAGAATTCATCACACAGCATGCAGACAGGCAGAACAGACAGATATACAGACAGACAAAACAGACAGTCATACATACAGACAGACAGAACAGACAGACATACAGACAGACAGAACAGACAGACATACAGACAGACAGACAGACAGACAGAACAGATATCTACACATGTTGTTGCTCTCTTTGTCCCTGAAATCTGGGATGCCTCCATAAAATTGTAAATGCATTTGCAAATTGGAAATCGGTTTTGAGTGGGGTACCTCAAGGATCAGTATTAGGACCTATATTATTCTTAATTTATATCAATGACTTGGACGACAGTATAACAAGTAACGTACTGAAATTTGCGGACGACACAAAACTGTTTAGAAAGGTTAATACTGATGGTGATAAACAACATTTACAAAACGATCTAGACAGATTAGTGAAATGGTCTGAGAAATGGCAGATGCTGTTCAATTTTGGGAAATGTAAATGCCTACATACAGGACATGGGAACTTGAATGTAAACTATAAAATGGGAGCTACTGTTCTTGGTACTACTGTAAAAGAAAAGGACTTAGGAGTTACAATAAGCGCTGATATGAAAGTTTCAGAGCAGTGTGGTATTGCAGCTTCAAAGGGTAATCAAATTCTTGGATTGATTAGAAGAAACATAACATACAAGGGAAAAAAGTTAATTATACCTCTATATAAAGCAATAGTTAGACCTCATTTAGAATACTGTATACAAGCATGGAGACCATATCGTAAGAAGGATATAGATACGCTTGAACGCATACAAAGGAGAGCAACTAAAATGATTCCAGAACTTAGAGACCTTAGTTATGAAGAACGCCTGAAAGAATGTGGTTTAACAACTCTAGAGACAAGGAGGTTAAGAGGAGATCAGATTGAAGTTTTTAAGATATTGAATGGGTATGAAAATATTGATAGAAATATGTTTTTCTCACTCAAGAAGGATAGCAGAACTAGAGGACATGAGGTAAAATTAGTAAAGGATCAATGTAGATTGGACATCAGGAAGCACTCGTTCTCACAGAGGACAATAAATGAATGGAACAAACTGTCTACAGATTGTGTAACTGCTAGCAGCGTGAATATGTTTAAAAACAAGGTTGACACATATATCAGGAGGGCGGGTTATAAGTAGGTGAACATTGTTGGACTCTCGATAAGCCAATGGCTTCCTTGTCCACTTGCCATCTGGGCCTTTGGCTTGGATGGCAAATCTTGTCTTGTTAAGCATTTGAATGAGTACCTTAAACATTTGCATTTGAATGTGACCCACAAACATTTGATTTGTCAAATGCACAACCAAATGTGCAGTCAAATGTGCAATCAAATGCATGTGTAATTCTTTGACTAATTATTATTGCTAGATTGATTTTCACATGTTCACAACATGCCATTAGAAAAAGTGCTCTGTAGTGAGCAGTATCCTCAGCAGATTATGAAATCATTGTCTGACCTGTGCATCCACTTTCACAAGGTGCTCTTTGAAAACGTGCTCTGTAGGTCAACTGGTCAATGGCTGAGCTTTTATTCATACAACTTTAAAATACCAACTTGTCTATAAGTTGATGGCTTCAGAGATTACCTGTTTGTTGAAGCAAATCAAACAGTACAGACAGTGACTCTCTTGTGCTGTTCACTTAGGTTTACTTGGGTTTTTCCTCCTGACCGTAGGCGTGGCCTCGGTGGTCAGATCTTCAACTTTCCCTTGGAATGCTCTACGACTTCCTTGTGTTGGCACTGTTGGGGTGGGTGGGGGGGGCGGTTGGGATGGGGTGGCACTGTTCGGATAGGTTGGGGTGGCAGCTCATTGGGTGAGTAAACATTAGCAATGGCAGCCCTGAATATTTCCAGCCAGAGATCTTGATTAGTGGTAGCTATAATTATCCACTAGTTTATCTTCCCAGTGACCCCACCAGTGGACAGTCTATAGTCTTGGGTTCCCCTTTCATTCTGGCCTACCTGAATGATTAGCCTTTCATTCCCAAGCCATGGTTCCCAGTAAACTGTCAAATGTCTATTCCTCCCTTCCATTTCCGCCATGGTTCCCAGTAAACTGTCAAATGTCTATTCCTCCCTTCCATTTCCACCAGCTCTGCAGGCCTGGAACTGTGTTTGTATACATTACATTGTTTTCTCCAAATAAAACAAAACGGTAATATAAAGCTAAAACATTCACAATTAATTCAAATGCATTTGCAAATGTGTAACCAAAACATTTGCACTTGAATACGATCGCAAAACATTTGCATTTGCAGTTGAATGCGTTCCTGGAAAATGGCAATTGCATTTGCATGAGCATTTGAATCAAGTGAAACATTTGCATTCAAATGCATTGACATGCATTTGTTAACAAGCCTGCTGCAAGCAAGTTAAGTTTTTCCTGTGTTGATGTGTTTGTTGCAGGTCCTTGCTGCCAACATGAACCATGTTAGTCTCTGTTGTGTGGTGTGTTTGTTGCAGGTTCTTGCTGCCTACATGGACCATGTCAGTCTCTATTGTGTGGTGTGTTTGTTGCAGGTTCTTGCTGCCTACATGGACCATGTCAGTCTCTATTGCGTGGTGTGTTTGTTGCAGGTTCTTGCTGCCTACATGGACCATGTCAGTCTCTATTGTGTGGTGTGTTTGTTGCAGGTTCTTGCTGCCTACATGGACCATGTCAGTCTCTATTGCGTGGTGTGTTTGTTGCAGGTTCTTGCTGCCTACATGGACCATGTCAGTCTCTATTGTGTGGTGTGTTTGTTGCAGGTTCTTGCTGCATACATGAACCATGTCAGTCTCTATTGCGTGGTGTGTGTTTTGCAGGTTCTTGCTGCATACATGGACCATGTCAGTCTCTATTGTGTGGTGTGTTTGTTGCAGGTTCTTGCTGCCTACATGGACCATGTCAGTCTCTATTGCGTGGTGTGTTTGTTGCAGGTTCTTGCTGCCTACATGGACCATGTCAGTCTCTATTGCGTGGTGTGTTTGTTGCAGGTTCTTGCTGCCTACATGGACCATGTCAGTCTCTATTGCGTGGTGTGTTTGTTGCAGGTTCTTGCTGCCTACATGGACCATGTCAGTCTCTATTGCGTGGTGTGTTTGTTGCAGGTTCTTGCTGCATACATGGACCATGTCAGTCTCTATTGCGTGGTGTGTTTGTTGCAGGTTCTTGCTGCCTACATGGACCATGTCAGTCTCTATTGCGTGGTGTGTTTGTTGCAGGTTCTTGCTGCCTACATGGACCATGTCAGTCTCTATTGCGTGGTGTGTTTGTTGCAGGTTCTTGCTGCCTACATGGACCATGTCAGTCTCTATTGCGTGGTGTGTTTGTTGCAGGTTCTTGCTGCATACATGAACCATGTCAGTCTCTATTGTGTGGTGTGTTTGTTGCAGGTTCTTGCTGCCTACATGGACCATGTCAGTCTCTATTGTGTGGTGTGTTTGTTGCAGGTTCTTGCTGCCTACATGAACCATGTCAGTCTCTATTGCGTGGTGTGTTTGTTGCAGGTTCTTGCTGCCTACATGGACCATGTCAGTCTCTATATAGTTTGATGCGTTTTGCAAGTCCTTGCTATGTACATGGACCATGTTGGTCTCTGTATAGTTTGGTGTGTATGTTTCATGTCCTCTTTGCCTTCATGGAACATGTCAGTCTCTATAGTTTGATGTGTTTTCTGCAGGTACTCGCTGCCTACTTTGACCGAGTCAGTCTCTCGGCTACTGGATTCTATTAGTGAGTGGCACTTTAGAATAAAGAAGCCCAAATCATAGAGGTTGATATGTTGTATGACTTTCTAGAACGGTGCTTCTGGCTTTACAGATGTCTTTCTATCTTAGGCATGTTTGTAATTTCTAAATACTTGCCATTGTCATAGAGTAAGCTGCCTAATATCCAGAATATTGAATTTTATAATAATTAATGCTTTGGCTGTATGCTCCATCGTTCATTTTTTCAGTAATATTTGTGTTTTATTATTATCTGTGGTTATTAAATAAAATCCTTATCAGGCTCTCTTTGTTTAGAATGATATTACCACTTTGTGTTGTACAATATTACCACTGTCTTATTTTGAATGAATCACAAATAAAATATATTTTTAAAAGTGAAAAATTTTTCATGTTTTAAAAGATCATTATTCACGAAATTGGATCACTTCTTGTTTTGCCTAGCTAATTACCTGACTTTACGGCCTTTGTTTATTTGATGTTAGGTACACCATTGTTATCCAGAATAAAACATGTTTTGATTGGAAATCAAAATTACATCATATACGCGTAAGCAACTCGCATTATGTGTAGTAAGCAGGAGTAGGAGAACTCTGATGCATTTACCTGCTTCACAGCACACCAGGACTATGCTACAACTGGAAGACTAATTCAGGGAGAGCTTTCAACTACTTCACGTTTGGGGCGGGCTGCTCCGAGGTTGAGATTGACTGTTTGACGGGGGACCATGTGGTTAGTCATCTGCTGTTGAAAGATGGATATGTTATCAGCATTCTTTGTATTGCCCCCCCCCCCCAGCAGATGTCAGGACTGGTCAGGGTGGAGACATCTCTACACAAACTATTATCTAATTTTCAGCCAGGGATGTTACATAATATTTAATTTCTCTTTCAACTTGGCATACATAAAAAATCTAAATCACTTTGATATTTTTGTCAGATGAACCTGAGACATTGCTCCATTTTTATCAAATGGACATGTGACATTGCTCTACTTTTTTGCTTTTCTTGTGTACTCTCCTCACTTTATTTCCCAAGTTTTCTGTTCCGGTGCACAACTATGTTTGACCTTAGTCCAGCGGATCATTGACATTTCAGAACCTCATCAACCGTCCACAGAAACCACCACATTTAATTTACTTTTAGCTAGGTAGTGCCACATAATTGTTGTGATACAATTTCTCTGTTAAAACATCACTTTTCCCTGAACATCACTTGACTATGTGTTATGAACAGACCTATCTTAAAACTAGGTGTCGTTTCATTGCCAATCAACAAAACATTTGTAATATGACAATGAAGCTGAAAAAGTGACTCCTTTACATGATACTCTAAACCTTTGGCATTGGAAATACCCAAAGGTAGCTTTTTTGCTGAATGTGTTAGAGTATAATTTTTTTTTTATAATTATATGTTGAGTGATTGCAGTTTGTGATGAAATTGTTGGTTACATATGTTATGGCAATAGCCTTTGCGCTGTCTAATGATCATTGGTATGGTTGTTACCACCAGGTGCTGATATCAGACCTCGTCATGGATGTCGGACGCAGTCTCAACCCAGGCGTTGACATTGGCCAGATTGAGGGTGCTTTTGTGCAGGTAGGGTTGCACCATGACTCCCCAGACTTGATAAGTATCCTTTTGTCGCTAGGAAACTTCTGGAAATCAATCAGATCTTCTGTTTTTCTGCTCAGGAGAAAAAATTTCCTGCATTTTTGTAGGAAAATAATCGAAATCATCGAAGTAGTAAACATATTATTTTTTACTCTGCAAAAAGGTTTCTACTGTTAAAAAAAACATTATCGCCACTGAAAGAGTGCAAAATGTATGCATTCTTTCAGTGGCGATAATGTTTGCATCATTGAAAGGTGAGAATGATAACTACCTAGATATTCACACAATTCCAAGATACGCCGGAACTCTCCAATTTATGCATAACTCTTCTGCATTTGCATTTCTGTAACTTAATGTATGTAACTCCCCATGGTGTATCGTAACAGTAGATTAGTATTTGGGAAAATGTAAACTAGCAGACTAGTAGACTAATATTTGTGAATATGCCGTCATGTTTATAAACTAATATTACTACATTCAACAAAATTAAGATTGTATGCTATGGTGTTTCAGCATAATGTGAAGTAAATAATTAAAAGAAGAATGCATGTTGTGCTTGCTTAGGGCTACGGACTGTTTGTGCTGGAGGAAGTGAAGTGGTCGGACGAGGGGCGTCTGTGTACTGATTGTCCAGGGACGTATCAGATCCCAAGCTTCAGTGACATTCCGTCTGAGTTCAACGTGTCTCTGCTGAAGGGAATGTCCAACCCTCACGCAGTCCACTCCTCCAAGGTGACTAGATGCATAGTAAATTACTACATGTTTGTATATTGGATTTGTAATAATTCTGCATTTGTTCAGTTATAGATTCTGTGTTTCTGTTGCATCTAAAGAGCACCAGGTATTATCTGGATTAATGGTCACCTGGATGTGGATTAATGGTCACCTGGATGTGGATTAATGGTCACCTGGATGTCATATTGTCAACTTGTTAAAAACAAAGTTTACATAATTTAATTTGTCCGTTTTTTCTTCCAAAGTGCAAATATTCTTTGAGGTAGGTTACCCAAAGAATGGCTTCACAGTCGTACACTTACATGTTGTTTTTTAATCGAAGTTACGATAAGCATTCCCATCACATACTAAGTGATGTTCTATCTCTAGTATTGTTAGGATTAAACTTGTTGAAATTGATATATGTATTCAATAAGCAAAATTACTTGATAGTAATGGCGGGATGTTCTTTACCTGTTCAGGTTTATTTGTTTATTTTTATCTGAACAGTTTCCATGCAAGTTGATTTTTGTGTTTTCGCACTTTTCCACTGTTTGTCGACATACATATGTTATCGTAATTCTGCAAGTATTATAGTTAACTATGGAAAACCATATATTTTGGAACCCTAGTGATGACTTTATATTTATTTCACATTTAAAACAACAAAAATGGCTGGCGACAGTAGTTTGTCGAAAGTGTCCCGAACTTTCTGGCCTTACCCACATAACGCCCTGCATCAAATGTTGTGTCCACTAACAGTGCCGGAACACCAGAACATTCTAACAACACTCTGACCACATTCATACAAAATAGTTCTTACCAATGTAATTATAATAAGTGGTTGTCTGTTAGAGTATACCTATATGCTGCTATAGGATGATTTTTTTAATACACGTGTACCCAAAGTAGTAATATGGTGCGACAAAAAAGTTAATGTAACTAAGATAACGATATAAATTTTGTTATCATTTGAGTTCTAAGAAGTCATATTTAAGTGTAATATGCAAATAATTCACAACGAAATATATATTTACATTAAAGACATAGTCTTCCGCCACAAGACATAACATTACATGTTTAAGCGTATATTAACAAGAAATCGTACAAATTGAATAAGTGTGACATCACAATAACATTTACCCAGCGATCTCGTCAATGTGACACTGCCAAGACATTCGACTTTTACACAGGACCTGAAGCGGCGTTATGTATGTTATGACTGAGTTGTGTTTTGCCCCTCTAGGGTATTGGTGAGCCCGCCCTCTTTCTCGCTTCCTCCGTCTTCTTTGCCATCAAGAACGCCATCATGGCTGCCCGGCATGATGTTGGACTCGATGAACCATTCAGACTGGACAGTCCGGCCACGCCTGAGAAGATCCGCATGGCTTGTGTTGACCAGTTCAGTAAGCGGGTACGTGCTGAATACCGTCTACGGTTGTCACTTACTGGAGCACGGCAGTGGGTCCGAGTTCCTTGGATGTCCCCTGTTACAATGGTAATAACCGACACTCTCACAAATCTATCACACAACCTTTGACCCATGCACGTGGTTCTAAATATACAACTGGACGTAAGTGGGGTTTAGAAGTGATTTATGCAATATTTGTGCAATTGTTGTTGATGTGATAATGTGATAGTAAATATTATAGTATTAATACAAGAAGTAGTCACCTTAACAAATTATAAACAACACAAAGACATTGCAATGAACACACTCATCATATATGGACGTTTATTTGCAGGTAGCACAGCCAAAGGCCACACAGTGATGACATCGGTTGTCATGATGACGTAACAACAACGATCATGCTACACCAGATTACCCTTACAATGGACCCGTTCGAAGCAGATTCACTAATCCCGTTTTTCAGATTTTCAGCGGTGATTTCCAGTATATCCTATATTCATATTCAATGAGACAATTGTTGGGAATAAATGTTTAACTAGTAGTACTAATTTTTATGATATTAATATTGATTTTCTTTTGAACACAATTATTAAAGTTAAAAAGTAAATCTGTATATATAAAATCTACACTTGATGATAATTTTTACCATTACTGCATACCTTTCAGTTACATATTTTTGTGAGTAACCATTTTAATGATACGTCTACACATGTTCTTGTATAGTTATCATACCTGTTATTTATTGTCAAGACTGAATAAAGCATAACAAATTAAAGCGTAAATAATCTAATGGTCAGGGTAAGTCAGAATATGATCAGAGATTTGGGAAATATTTACCAAAAAATATATGCCTGCTGTACTTGTACTATGAGCTATGCTATTCCACTTAGACATAAAATACATGAACATTAGTTCAATACGTTTATATATATTTATATATATATAAACATATTATATATATATATATATATATATATAGCACAGTATTTGGCAAACCACAACTTCACTTTCTGCCTATATCATTTGTTCATATTATATTGATGAGGAACACATTTGATGCCACTGCATACGTAACTTAAATTCCATGTAATACACTATCTATTGTAGGTCTTTACCTTCCTTGGCGAATGACATTTTCAATTGTATATGACAGCTTGAAATTGCTATTTTGTTTAAAAAGTTACCTTTAAAAATACTGTACTGCTTTATCTAAAAATTGCCATTCTCTTTTAACAGTTAACTTCTCAAAATTCTTATTAATCTACTACAAATTACCGTTCTTGTAAAAAAAAGTTACTTTCAAAATACTTATTCATCTGCACATGAGACTGCCTAATTAAAACAACTGTGGGCCTAAGCCAATGACTGGAATCAACATTAGCATGGGCCAACTCTTCTTCAACAGCTGGCAGCTCCAATCTCTGTGCACGTGTCTGGCGTCCTAGTAACTACACAGTTTGATCCACTGGAAATTGCATACAATGGGGCCACGAAAGTGAATCCTCTTTCTGCCGTTTCAAAACTTTGGCAATTTCGTTCACTCCATAATGCCTCAATTCATTTAACTGTATAAATACAATTGCTATTCTATATATCTGCACAAGCGTTGTTACACTGTGCTTGCATGGATTTTTTTACATTTATACAATGTACCTGCATGAACACCAGCATGGACTTATGAACGTTATCGTCCATGAAACTATGAATGTTGCTGCACAGCTGGAATGTTATAAATTGTCTTAATAATCATGCAGTGACATTATGTTTCATCCATTAATTCCCCATCTATTTACCTGTTATGACACACTAATTACATAACTTTCCATAATACAAGGTCAGACCGTATTCAAGTTGATATATTGACAATTTCCAGCCCCCAAAAGTGTAATTGATCCAGCATATAAAAAAATACAGTTAAATTATTGCATTAATCTCGGTATATCGGTCAAATGTTAAATGTCAACTAATTAGGTTATGTCAAAATAAGTATACACTAGGCCAGATAGTATTCAAATTAACAATTTTACCATTTCCAACCACCAAAAAGAGGACTATTACCTAATTAATTACAACTAAACTATGCCATTAATCCACGTATAAAACTACAAGCCAAATGTGTCTCTGCTGTCCCTGTCTCGCTGTCTTTCATAGTATCTCTATCTTTCTGACTCGGTATGTATATTATATATTAGGTTTTTGGACATGGCTTCTGTTAGTAAAAGCTGTGCAACGGGGTCAACGTGGAAATGCACAGTTTCTAACATTTAATTACATGGTATTGCCACATCACAAATGTTGGATCACAAATTTGAAGACTGATTATGCGATTTTAGACCAATATTTAATAAATCATCACGATAGATGACACTCAATGTATATTTTTTATTTGTTGCATATAAGCTGCTTTAGAAATCATGAATGCACATATGGTATCAACATAATGCTGTAATATAGACATTTCCTTGTTGCGTTCTGCACGCGTATTACCCAGGATCCCCAAATTACATCACTAGTTGATGTACCCCATGGGTAAATAATTTTTATTAGATGTGACGTCAGCATTCAGCCTAGGACGAACCATACATGGGACAGCCCAATGACAAATGCATGTAAAAACTGGTAAATGTGAACAAACTAGAACAAGATTCTTAAAATTTTAACTAAAACTTATATAAATAAAAGTACATGTATCGTGTATATTCCCGTCTTGTCAAGTCGATATGTCACTGAGTAGTGGTCAGACATTTGCGTCACTAGCAAGGAAATGGTAACAACACCGGCACTCCCCAGCGTCACAAGTGTGCAGACCAACCAATTCTCCTAAATAATAACATAGTGTACTAAAGCGCCCTACATAGCTAAGATAATTGTGTACCATAAGAAAATGATAATATAATGATTCCCAGCTTGGACGCTAGGTGTCAGTAGAGCTAACCAATTAAGTCAACACATATGCTATCTTAGTTATGCATGGGCTAGATACCCATGTGGTAGCACCCTCACTGATGTTTAAGCAGTACTAATTTCGATAACCTCTTCTTAATCTTTTCACCTTGCAACGCATCTGTGTGTTGTTTCCCAAGATGATACATCCTGATCTTTGTGTAACACTGGGAACAATACTTGATCAGGGAAAACATGGTTACTGAGACAGGTTGAATCAAACATGATTAGTCCATGATTCAAATACACTGACCTCTGCACACACCTGCAAAACTGTGCTGTTGTCACATCGGGAAGCCTGAAAGAACATGGAGGAGGAATACAATATTAGATGAAAACGAACTGGTGACTGAAAATGAAAGATGAATTGTGATTTGTTTTGTGGGATGGCGAGCCTATTCATAGTAGGTCACAGTTACGTAAGGCGTGTGACCAAACACATAGAAATTTTAATACTTAAATGATGTAATTAATTCAGCATCATGCTATCCAGCATTCAGAATTATTAATTCATTATAGCATACAATTGTCAATCATCACATAGTAGACTGGGAGCAGTCCACACGGATTGAACGATAAAATGCGATATTGGTGGTATTGCCATTAAACTTTAAAGGGCAACATAAATAAGTGTGTGAATAAGAAAACCAACACATAATATTCTTACAATACAATTAGTCAAATTTATATTAATGTTCATAGTCAGACTGATAAATTCAGACTGAGTAGTAGTAGCCTAGCCATAGGCCAGGGGCTACTTCTAGGCCAGTAGCCGTGTGGCAGGCCGTAGCCAAAAAATGCTACTGCCCATCGCAAAATGCAACACCAAATATAATGTACGAAAAGTCAAAAATCAGAAAATATTTACCCATGTAATGCTATCCCATGGTCCTTGCGTAATTTTGCAGATCATCGATTTGAGCACCTGAATGCACAACAGCGTGTGATTTTCTCCGGTTATTCGGTTCAACACACACAGAGATTAATCTATGCAGCGTTTAGCTGCTCTATCCAAAATGGCGGTTTTGGACTTCCGCAGGCGTCACCTGGCGCCATACAAAAGAATACGGCGTGCGCCATCCAGTAATATAATTATAGATCAATGATGCACACATAATAGGTGGCCAATGTGCAGGTGCGTGTAGGAGCGCGAAGTAAATTAACCCGTTTCGTACTATCATACCCAGCATCCATACCAAGATCTTGTAGCCCGGTTTCGTCAGTTTTTTTCTATAATTACAGGAAGCCAATGTGTGTGTGTGTGTGTGTGTGTGTGTGTGTGTGTGTGTGTGTGTGTGTGTGTGTGTGTGTGTGTGTGTGTGTGTGTGTGTGTGTGTGTGTGTGTGTGTGTGTGTGTGTGTGTGTGTGTGTGTGTGTGTGTGTGTGTGTGTGTGTGTGTGTGTGTGTGTGTGTGTGTGTGTGTGTGTGTGTGTGTGTGTGTGTGTGTGTGTGTGTGTGTGTGTGTGTGTGTGTGTGTGTGTGTGTGTGTGTGTGTGTGTGTGTGTGTGTGTGTGTGTGTGTGTGTGTGTGTGTGTGTGTGTGTGTGTGTGTGTGTGTGTGTGTGTGTGTGTGTGTGTGTGTGTGTGTGTGTGTGTGTGTGTGTGTGTGTGTGTGTGTGTGTGTGTGTGTGTGTGTGTGTGTGTGTGTGTGTGTGTGTGTGTGTGTGTGTGTGTGTGTGTGTGTGTGTGTGTGTGTGTGTGTGTGTGTGTGTGTGTGTGTGTGTGTGTGTGTGTGTGTGTGTGTGTGTGTGTGTGTGTGTGTGTGTGTGTGTGTGTGTGTGTGTGTGTGTGTGTGTGTGTGTGTGTGTGTGTGTGTGTGTGTGTGTGTGTGTGTGTGTGTGTGTGTGTGTGTGTGTGTGTGTGTGTGTGTGTGTGTGTGTGTGTGTGTGTGTGTGTGTGTGTGTGTGTGTGTGTGTGTGTGTGTGTGTGTGTGTGTGTGTGTATTACGACAAAGAGTTGATCAACCCTGGCTAATTCATTTAGCGTTGAAGTCAGAGTTAACTAAATAAAGGAAAGCTATACAGGCTGTTTCAGAAGCCAGTGTTCCTGCACAGCAAGTGTACCACGTGATGTATGTAGTATTTAATTATGTATGTATGTGTCTAATTGTGTATGTATGTGTCTAATTATGTATGTGAATAGAATAAGTAAGACAGAAGGAAATGGGGTAATTAAGAGGAGATTGGAAATTAACACCTGAAAACGAAGGTAGTGGGGAGTAGACTGCAATTGGGAGGACACATACAGAGAATGTGTGAGGAGAGTGACAAAGAGAGCATGGAAGACAGAAGAGTGCGGTAGAAGAAGAAGAGGAAGATGGAGGAATAGTATTAAGAGATCTCTCAAACAGGCAGGTATGAATAAGTGAGCTTTGCAGAGAATGGCAGGAGATGATGAAATTCTATGCTATTACAGTTTTACCTGCAGAAATCTGTTCATAAAACACACACACTTTTTAATACAACAGTTCTGCTAGTAATCAAATGAGAACACATATAGTCAGTAGTATATTTTATTCAACACATATTCAGGATAGATGTACAACTTAAGATGATCAGTATGAGAATGTTCACGTGCAGAATGTCCTTCTACCATTATGTCTATTTAACAGTTTTCCTGCACGCATTTCTTAGAGTTTGTCCCATCACGTCACTGATTCTGTCCTAAGTGTGTCGTCGGCAAGTGAAGTCTCGGTGTCTACCTCCTGTCCACAATCAGATGTTTCATAGATCTGCTCACCAGGCAACCATAGCCCCTTTATCATGGCTGAGGTGAGGAGCATCGGTTTTTTTGTCCTGATGCTACTTGACATAAAACGTTTTTGTGTACCGGCATGTGTTATTTAATATCAATGAATATGTAGGAATGAAGAGGAGACTAGAATAAAGAAATTAACACCTGAAAACGAAGGTAGTGGGGAGTAGACTGCAATTGGCAAAACACATACAGAGAATGTGTGAGGAGAGTGACAAAGAGAGCATGGAAGACAGAAGAGTGTGGTAGAAGGAGGAGAGTGACAAAGAGAGCACGGAAGACAGAAGAGTGTGGTAGAAGGAGGAGAGTGGCAAAGAGTGCACGGAAGACAGAAGAGTGCGGTAGAAGGAGGAGAGTGACAAAGAGAGCACGGAAGACAGAAGAGTGCGGTAGAAGGAGGAGAGTGACAAAGAGAGCATGAAAGACAGAAGAGTGCGGTAGAAGGAGGAGAGTGACAAAGAGAGCACGGAAGACAGAATATTGCGGTAGAAGGAGGAGAGTGACAAAGAGAGCATGAAAGACAGAAGAGTGCGGTAGAAGGAGGAGAGTGACAAAGAGAGCATGAAAGACAGAAGAGTGCAGTAGAAGGAGGAGAGTGACAAAGAGAGCATGAAAGACAGAAGAGTGCGGTAGAAGGAGGAGAGTGACAAAGAGAGCACGAAAGACAGAAGAGTGCGGTAGAAGGAGAAGAGTGACAAAGAGAGCATGGAAGACAGAAGAGTGCGGTAGAAGGAGGAGAGTGACAAAGAGAGCATGAAAGACAGAAGAGTGCGGTAGAAGGAGGAGAGTGACAAAGAGAGCACGAAAGACAGAGAAGAGAGCGGTAGAAGGAGAAGAGTGACAAAGAGAGCATGGAAGACAGAAGAGTGCGGTAGAAGGAGGAGAGTGACAAATAGAGCATGAAAGACAGAAGAGTGCGGTAGAAGGAGGAGAGTGACAAAGAGAGCATGAAAGACAGAAGAGTGCGGTAGAAGGAGGAGAGTGACAAAGAGAGCTCGAAAGACAGAAGAGTGTGGTAGAAGGAGGAGAGTGACAAAGAGAGCATGAAAGACAGAAGAGTGCGGTAGAAGGAGGAGAGTGACAAAGAGAGCACGGAAGACAGAAGAGTGTGGTAGAAGGAGGAGAGTGACAAAGAGAGCATGAAAGACAGAAGAGTGCGGTAGAAGGAGGAGAGTGACAAAGAGAGCATGGAAGAGAGAAGAGTGCGGTAGAAGGAGGAGAGTGACAAAGAGAGCATGAAAGACAGAAGAGTGCGATAGAAGGAGGAGAGTGACAAAGAGAGCATGGAAGACAGAAGAGTGCGGTAGAAGGAGGAGAGTGACAAAGAGAGCACGGAAGACAGAAGAGTGCGGTAGAAGGAGGAGAGTGACAAAGAGAGCATGGAAGACAGAAGAGTGCGGTAGAAGGAGAAGAGTGACAAAGAGAGCACGGAAGACAGAAGAGTGCGGTAGAAGGAGGAGAGTGACAAAGAGAGCATGAAAGACAGAAGAGTGCGGTAGAAGGAGAAGAGGAAGACCGAAATTAAGATGGATAGCATTAAGAGATATCTCGAAAGGGCAGGTGTGAATAGTCGAGCTTGGGAGAGAATGGCAGGCGATGATGGAATTCTATGATATTACACTTTTACCTCCAGAAATATATTCATGAAACTCACTAACTTTTTTTTAATACAATGGTTCTGCTATTATTCAAATGAGAACACATGTAGTCAGTACTACATTTTATTCCACACAAATTCAGGATAGATGTATTATAACTTATGATGATCAGTATGATTTTCTTCACGTGCAGAATGTCCTGCTACCATCGTGTCTATTTCCTGGGTTTCCGCATGCATTTCTTAGAGTTTGTCTGCTACGGTCAAACATTACCTATCAATGTTGCTATCTGTGTCGTATAAAATTCGCAACACTTTTACTAAATAAATCAAGAAAATGTTCTTATGTCTCTGTAATTTGAAATGATCAAATTGAATGTAGTATTGTAAATTATCATCGTTGACGCTGGACATGTGATAAAAACCATGTTCGACTTATGTAACTGGTGTAAAAAATGTAATTCAAATTTGAGTTTGATACTTATGGAAGGTATACCTCATTATATATACAATAAGAAAGACAACTTATGTTGTTTTAATAATACATTTATTATTTGGCCTGCTACACGATTTGGGACAGTGGCCATTTTACATTTAGTGCCTATAACAGTCGCCATTGTTTTCGAGCCGCGAGACCACGGGGCTTCTTCTTTGAACGCCCTGGTCCCTTCCGACCACCAGTGGAGGTTCATGCACTGCTTATAAGTTACTACCGACCACCAGAGGAGGTTCATGCACTGCTTATAGTTATTACCGACAACCAGAGGAGGTTCACGCACTGCTTATAGTTACTACCGACCACCAGAGGAGGTTCATGCACTGCTTATAGTTACTACCGACCACCAGAGGAGGTTCATGCACTGCTTATAGTTACTACCGACCACCAGAGGAGGTTCATGCACTGCTTATAATTACTACCGACCACCAGAGGAGAGTAGTTAATGAAAGTTTTTGACCAAGCAAATCCGGAGCACATGTGTCTGAAGGACCGGTTGCGCGCGCATCGCACCTGAGCGCCCCCTGGCGGCTGTGGGAACACCAAAAACCGTGCGCAGCGCCCCTAGCGGCTGTAGGAGTACCGAAAGGTAACCAGTAGCCATCGATAGTGGACATAGGATATACCTTAATAATAATACATCGCCCACCCTGACCTTGACGGAGTGACCAATACCCCGAGTCCGAGTGGCGAGCTAATACTAACTGGACGCCCTAACGACTGGAGCTAACTGTAAGTCCAAGCGTGTATTCAGCTGTGAGCCATAGTGCGAGACCAAAGGATGCCAATCGGAACAATGTAGCGATGGAGCCGAGCTTATCAGTGAAAAAACAGCAACAATGTTGCAAGTACAGTATTGATGCGGGACTGAGGCGTAGCCAGTATATAGTAGGCGATAGGCATAAGACGTCATAAAATGAAAACGTTTAAATATAATGCGATAAGGTAATATTTATTATTTAACCGACATGCATGGCTACATTGTATCCGCTGGATGACTGAAATCTGACTGTTCATTAAAGAAATTGTAGCATGGTGAAAATTGACTATGTGTATAATATGTACACGCAAGCAGTGGGAACGAGAACTCAACACAAGACGGGAATATATATCAGCTCAAGCAAAATTTAATATATACGAAAAACGAAGTACGGTACAATGGGAATACATATATAGATATTTTAAAACATTATTTTAAAACATTAGAAGTATATATATATATATATATATATATATATATATATATATATATATATATATATATATATATATATATATATATATATATATATATATATAGAATTGTAAACATTACAAGTATAGAAGTTCAATATATTATGTACGTGTGGATAAATACATGTTCATGTAGCATTATTGAATGCTGACAACAGATTTCGCCGAATCTGATATGGCATCATATTGCGCCGAATGCGGCAGGTTAGTCGGAACGGTGCCAGCACACGTCGGCGTCGACACTGTAACGGGGACACGTAATCGTGTGATGGTGTGACGGGACGACGCAGCAGCTCTGTCATGACACCCAACCAGACCGTCCGATGTTCGAGGAAGGCTGCTCCTATGTTGCATTCGTCGTCCCAGGATTCCGGTTGGATGTCATGGACGGTGTCATTATGTGGGTAGCCGAAGATGTGTTGCAATTCGGAGAGGACGTGGCGCCACCGACTCGCATGATCCATGAAGGATGGTAGTAAATTAGCAGCATACAGTTCATCACGCAACTTAACGGTGGCCCGTCTGGCCCGGCGCTCTATCGTCATCATCTGTAGCTCCGCCATAACGAACGGCCACTGCTGCCTATGGATACTGCAAGGAAACGACAAAACCAGAGTGAGATGCATAGTGTAGTCATCTATTAGAACAGATGTAACCAAGCAACGAGAGCGAGATGGAATGCGAAACCGATCGACTGGTAGTTTTTTATCGCTAGGCAAGCCGCTGCATATAGGGGGCAGCCGTGGCCTAGTGGTTAAGGTGTTGGACTCTAAATTCAAGGGTTGTGAGTTCAAGACCCACACTGGTCACGGTTCGTTTTCGAAGCTTAGGCAATTTCGTTTACCCTACTTTGCCTCAGTCTACTCAGCTGTAAATGAGTACAAACACTGTTTGGAAGGCACCTGCGATGGACTAGTGTCCCGTCCAGGAGGGTCAGTATAACTGCACTCTAAGTTGCTTCGCACTATAGAAACCAGGTTTAAGCACTGGCCATATAAGACTTCATGGCTTCCTAAGGCGTAATGCCTGGGGGATGACTTTACCTTTACCTTTAAGCCGCTGCGTATGGAACTTGGACCCGACGAACGCACAGCGAGACATGTATACACGGGAACGATAGAACAGTCGGTAAAGTGAACATTCATTCAAACAATGTACTCTATGTAGAGCTATGTAAAGTATTATAAATATATCTTATATATATATAAATATATATATATATATATATATATATATATATATATATATATATATATATATATATATATATATATATATATATATATATATATATATATATATATATATATATATATATATATATATATATATATATATATACTCACGCACGATCCATTAGATGAAACAACGCGTTCCCGACTAGTTGGAGAAGGGCCAACAAATCTGTAAAGACGGGTACCAGTTCTGCAGGCATCGTGATCGACTTAAATGGCTGGTATATCGACATAGACTGGTAAGTTGCTACGAACTCAACAATGACGGCTGTGTTGACGACACGATGATCTCAGCCGTCTTATATGCCATACTAGAAATAAGCCAGACAGCTGACGTAACCCTCGCAACAATATCACAGTGAACATTAGTACTATTTCTTTTTTGTAGGACGAGGAGGAGGAAGGGTATGACGAAGCGCCCGTACTACCGACAGAAGTGCGGAGACATGCATTGCGAGGATTAGTGAAGATAATTATCGATTAGTTGCTAGAGACACATGACTATTAAGAACCACCGTTGCAACGGAAAGTCATATTAACCACAGTAGTGTATTGTAACCTGTAGAACTGTATTATATATATATATATATATATATATATATATATATATATATATATATATATACACACACACACATAACGACTTTTATAGTACATTATAATCATCATCTGTCGTGGTGTAACAGCCCACAAGTTAAGAACCATGATGCTAGCCACTGGCCTGTCGATAACCGATCATAAGCTAGTGGTCACTGTCGAGGATGTAACAATCCCACAAACCATCATGTCGTCATCATATTTATATAAGTCTATCCGCGTATATGTATATATGTATATATATATATATATATATATATATATATATATATATATTATAATTAATAAAAAAAGTCATACAATGATTGATACATGTTGTCAGTGGTGTTCCCTCGTCCTACATAGTTGAAAGAGAACCCGTAGCCATCGATAGTGGACCCAGTAGCCATTACCATAGGAACACACCTTAGTAATACATCATTCACCACAACCACCACCACACGCACTATATAGATGTACTGAAGGCCGCTGTCTGTTAGTTGTCGACGCGTACAGCACCATGAAACGTCATCTATGTCGTCACTGTGGACTGGCACTCGACACGTATGCAGAGCTACGATGTCACGTAGAGAGTCATCCGACATCGTCGGTGAATAAGCACTCGTATTCAGTGGCGCCACCAGCAGCGGTACCACCTAGTGACCACGCAAAGAGAACGAAACACGTGTGTAAATGCGATGCAACGTTTGGGAGATTGGACGATCTGCAGCATCACGTAAGGTCCCCATGTCGTCTTAGTAATAGTAGTAGTAGTAGTAGTAGTAGTAGTAGTAGTAGTAGTAGTAGTAGTAATAGTAGTAGTAGTAGTAGTAGTAGTAGTAGTAATAGAAAAAAGACCACAGTCTACACTTGTACGAAATGTGGAAAGAATTTCGAAAGAAGTAACAACTTGACCAGGCACGCACGAACCATTTGTACCGTTGTCAGCGAGCCACCTTCGCCGAAGCGATCAAACAGGGAGGACACCACACCCCACCACCCACTCGTTACTGACGAAGTTCCCATCGATCCACCCGCTCGACTTCCCTGCGCCGACAACCTGTCGACGGAACTGCTAGATGTCGTTCGAGCGCACTGGTCGACCATAAGAACACGTGTATCGAGAGGTCCCCTCCAGTGCAGGTACGATTACAGGTTAACTACGCTAGACACGACCGTTCTAGAGACGCCTTTGAAGATCATGTTCCAGGAACACACCAACGCCTTCAAGATTAACCTCAGTTACGGGTTCGTTCTGAGGAACAAGAACATGGGTCGATGCAAGTACTACCGTTCCTCGTGCAACTGCTGTGGATGCTACCTGGACAAGCCCAGTCTCATCACCAACAGCAACGACTTTGATGACTTTCTCAAACGCATCCGAGAAACCGACGTCTTGCAGTGGGCCGTCAATCAAAGACCGGATTCTGCGTGGGTGTGCGAACTCGTGACGAATTTCACCTTTTTCGTCAACCACATCATCGATCATCCGATAGGATGTGTAGGCATGATCCCTCTTCCAGTCTACATCAAGAAGAACAAAACCGTCATCGGATTAGAAACGGAATCCAATCATAATAAGAGGTACAGTTATAACCTGTGTCTGTTCCGGTGTTTGGCCCAGCATCAAGGATGTGATCGATAGCGATTAGAACCAGCGGTGAAGACGCTGTACGAAGCTTACACCCAAGACAGCGTATCCATGGAAGAATTTGCCGGGGTCACGCTGGGTGACCTCTATCGTGTAGACTACGTTCCAAACGACCGTGTGCGTGTACAAGCTCGTCAAATGGCGAGGATGAAAAGACAACTGCCGAACTCGTCCGTCGATCGGTATGTAAGTAGCCTGACACACTCTACCTTAATATGCACGAGACACATTTTTCCTTCATCCAGGATGTACGCATGTACTGTCACTCGTACATATGTCGGAAGTGCGGTGACTCGTTGTGGAAAGACGCATGGAAGCTACGTACACACGAGAGCACGTGTAGGGGGGTGTGCGTCGAGTCTATCCTGGCGGCGTGTACCATTCGACTCCATCGGTGTTCGAACGGCTGGACGACGAGAACATCCGAGTGTCCGAGTTGTTGCGGTACTATCCGTGCCGAGCCACCTTTGACTTTGAGTGTTGGTTCGACACCGAACAACTTTCGTCTGACAGTGACCAGGTTCACTGGGTTGCACGTCACGTCCCGCTGAGCGTCAGCGTGGCATCCAACGTGCCCGGGCACATGCAAGTGAAATGTCTCGTCACGGACAGAGACACCAACAAGTTGGTGAGCATCATGATGAATATCCTGGAATCGATGAGTGACGCCGCATACGACAAGATCAAAGACTCATACGAGGATGTGTTGGAACAACTCGCAGTAGCGCTGACGAATTGGGACGAACGGGAGGAGGCTGCACGGTCAGCCACCGACAGACTCTCGACCGGCAACCAATCCATAGAAAAAGCTGATGGGACAACTATATGGATGGATGAATCAGTTACCTGTCATCGGGTTCAATTCGGGTAAGTATGATCTCAATACCATCAAACAGTTCCTCATACCGTACTTCCTGTCGACTTCAAAGACAGAGGAACAAGAAGAAGAAGAGAGGGAACAAGAGGACAAAGAGAAATAAGAAGAGAACGATGGCGTCGGGTCATTTTTCGTCATCAAACGCAACAACACTTTCATGTGTCTTTCGACGGATCAGCTGAAATTCGTAGACATGACCAACTACATAGCCCCCGGGTTCAGCTAAGACAAGTATCTGAAAGCGTACGGATGCGAGGTGACGAAAGGTCATTTCCCGTACGAGTACATGGACCGTCTGGAGAGGCTCGACGACACCGCTCTTCCACCGAAAGAGGCCTTCTTTAGTCGACAGAAGAACGAAGGTATTTCCGACGAGGATTACGCCAGTTGTCAGGAGGCCTGGCGCGACAATGGCATGACGACGTTGCGCGACTTTCTCGTCTGGTACAACAGGGACGTGGTTCCCTTTCTTCAGGCAATCGATAGACAGTTTGCCTTCTATCAACAACGTGGAATAGACACGTTCAAGCAAAGCATCAGCGTACATGGTCTGACCCTGCTGTACCTGTACGGAGAGGCTGCTCGTCCGTGTCGGTCGATCGTCGGACACGACGCGAACGCATTGTACCTGTGGTCGCTCATGCAAGACATGCCTATGGGATGGTACACGCGACGACGGGCAGAGAACGGCTTTCGCCCCGAATCGGCGCAGATGTACGGACAGATGGCTGCACTACGAGATCATTATTTCCGATATCGCTCCGAATGGCTCCCGTCCGAATGTTGCGACGAACATCGGAACGAGTACGTGCGCTGTCGACTCGCCGATCGACCGCGGGTCGGAGACGAGGCGTGCTGTAAGGCGCGAAGAGCGTTCGACAAGAGGACACTGGGTCTGTTCAAGGTCGAGTGGTCCGGTAACGGGTTCGTGGGGTTGTGTAGCGAAACGTACTATTGTTTCGGAGCCACCGACAAGTACAGCACCAAAGGACTGAGCAAACGTCACAACACCATCGACAAGGATGCGTTCCTGGAGGTGCTCACCAACCGTCGGAGCGGAGGTGGAACGAACCGCGGGTTCCGGGTGCATAACGCGACCGTGTTGACGTACGTGCAGGAACGGGCTGCCCTCACCTACTTCTACGCCAAACGCATGGTGCACGAGGACGGGGTGATCACGGGTCCTGTGGACGTGTAGAAAAGGCGATGCACTCTTGTCGTCTTTCACAAGCGATCATGGACGCACGATGGAAACATCCCTTCACTTGCATCATCGCTGGACCGACGGGATGTGGCAAGAGTACTTTCGTGACGCGTATGTTGCGTCACGCTGCTGCGATGATCGATCCACCTCCCGTAAAGATCACGTGGTGTTACGGAGAATGGCAAGAGGCTTACGCAACGATGGACTTGGTCAACGTGCGGTTCGAGGAAGGGATACCGACGGCGGCCATGTTCGAATCGACAACGAGGAACATCATCGTCATAGACGATCTCATGGCAGAAACTGACGAGCGGATCACGACCTTGTTCGCTAAAAAAAGTCACCACAGGAACACGTCCGTGCTGTATCTCGTACAGAACCTGTTCCCTAAAAACAAGGAGAGTCGTACCATCAGTCTGAATTCTCAGTACATGGTGATGTTCAAGAATCCTCGTGACGCATCGCAGATGTCGCACTTGGCTAGGCAGATGTATCCGGGACGCGTGAAATTCGTGCAAGAGGCTTTTAAAGATGCCACGTCGGTACCGTACTGTTATCTATTGGTCGATCTCAAACAGGACACACCCGACGACATGCGTCTGCGCACGGCCATCTTTCCAGACGATGGTGTTCAGTACGTGTACTTGCCGAAGGTATAAAAAGACCGAGTACGTGGATAGTCTCTTCATTCACACCATGTCTGACCTGGTGAAGAGACACATTGTGTGCAGGCTCTGAACAGAATCAAGAGCAACAAACTGAAAAGGGCTATCATCGCCAACGCCGACGCCGATCTGCTGTGTGCACTAGCCGAGTGTGCCTACAACATACTAAAAAAGAACATTCCACTGACCTCATTACAGAGGCGACGTTTGAGTAAATACAGGACGAAATTACGCGAGTTGGCTCAGAGACGAACGTCAGCTGCCAGGAGAAGACGCATCTTGCTGCAACCGCAGGTCAGCGAGGGACAGAGCGGAGGTTTCCTCCTAGCACCGTTGGCAAGTTCGGTCTTTCTACCCTTGCTCCGAGAGGTGCTGCTCAAAAGGTAGATACATGGAACACGCACGCAAGATGGCCTTGTTGGACCCGCGACTGTTGGATACGCTTCGTTCACCCCCACCACCGACCGACACCTTAGGTAAGAAGGTGCAAGCCCTCGATGACGATATGAAGACCATCCTCGATAGAAAGGACCTAGACGACGGGACCAAGCTGACACTGTATAATCAGGTGTTGCAGCGGTACAACGTCTTGGCCGATAAACACGTCAATTAACCGGTACGCGTGGTCACGGTGAACGAGTCGGTGACGGGGCCGGGGCCGGGGGTGGAGTCGGGGCCGGGGCCGGGGTCGGAAGGTGTAGTACGAGTTCCTAGTAGCGGACTAGAGGCCACCGTCGTTCCCAAGACCATGCAGGCCAAAGCCAGACGTTTGATGGAGCATCTCAAGAGAGATATCGCGTGGACTGCTCGCGGTGAACTTATACACGAGGGCGTGCCGGTTGTCGGATGTAACATGGTGGATCTCGTTAATGATCTGTTGCGTAAGAGAAAGACCGATCCGACGGGTTGGCAGCCATTCGCACGACAACTCCGTGCCATCAACCTGCCCATGGAGTTGGCCGGTAACGTCGCCAGGAGAGCCTACATACGACAGGCGACGACGGTCACTCCCTCTCGTCGGTCAGCTACTACTACTCCTCGTGCTGCTGGTAGTGCACGAAGATCACTAAGTTGAACACCCCTCGCTCGTCAGCGCCGTCGAATGGAACATTCCATGCCCACCTCACCCCCCGAATCACGCAAGGCTTTGTCGACATTGGCTGGTTGGGGCGACTTATAAAGTGGCACGAATCGTGTCCGTAGCACAGTGTTCGTCATGCCAACCGATCCACAGGACGCCTACCTTTCCGTCGTCGTTGCGAAATTTTTGCAGTGGACTTTACTTGCTTTCTGACGTTATAGCCCGAATTCTTATGCAACAGGCATTATTCAGACTATGGTTTCGCTACTAGACTGTTGTTGTTCCGCCGCTAGCGTTGTGGGTGCGATAGCGTGTGTCCTACTATACGTCGGCGGCTCCTCGTCATTCGTCAGCATTCGTACTCCGAAGTCAACGTCACCGCCACCGTCAACGCGTCGGACCTCCTCTTTTAATGGTGCGGAGGAGAGAACAACCAATGAGGGAGGTCTACATCGATCCGAAAAGGGTAGGTAGTTATGGCGGCGTCGGTGCCCTGCAGAATGGTTGTCGGAACAGGACGCCTACACCTTACACAAACCAGCGAGACGTCATTTCAAGAGACGCCGCGTCATCGTGGGTGGTATACATCAGCAGTGGAAGGCCGATCTCGTAGATTTGACGAAGTTGAAAAAAGACAAAGACGGTATGACCTTTCTCCTCACGGTGATCGACGTTTTCTCTAAAGTGGCCTGGTGTGTTCCTATGAAGAACAAGTCCGCGACGTCGTTGGTAGCAGCGCTTGACACCACGTTCAGCAAAGGCTGGCCACAGACGTTGCAGACAGATCAAGGCCTGGAATTTCTGAACAAATCCGTTCAGGTTCTATTGAAGAATCACGGCATCCATCACTTCTCCACGCACAACGCGGAGAGGAAGGCGAGTGTCGTGGAAAGATTCAACAGAACGTTGAAGACGCGCATGTGGCGATATTTCACGAAACACCAGACGTGGCGTTAAATCGACGTCCTTCAGGACTTGGTTCGATCGTACAACAACACCCCCCACCGCAGCATCGGCAGGCTCCATCAAGGGTAAATGCAACGAATCAAGAAAAAATGTGGCAACGCCTGTACGGTCACGACGGTAAGGGCGTGCCCAGGTTGTGCGTGTCGGATCGTGTGCGCGTCATCAAGTACAAAGGCACGTTAGAAAAGGGCTACGAGACGAACTGGAGCGAAGAGATGTTCACGATACACGAGGTTCACCCCTCCGATCCACCCGTGTATCGATTGCGGGACGATCTCGGCGAAGTGCTGGACGGCACCTTCTACGAACTGGAGCTGCAGAAGGTATCAGTACCCGTCGATAGAGTGTACCGCGTTGAATCGGTACTGCAACGCCGTAAGGTTGGTAGACGAAAGGAGGCTTTGGTGAAATGGTTCGGCTATCCCTCCAAATTCAACAGCTGGATCGATGCCAGGGCACTCGTCCACTCCACTATAAAGACTAGCCGCGCGTATGCCGACACTTCATTCGAGAAATGACACAAGACACGACACGACAGGTCTTCACCACCACCATCATAGACGAGGAGGTGGAGCAGGAAGAACAAGAGGATTGTACTGATGCTGCGTCGAGCGAGAAAGACAGCACTCCCTGGCATCTGTTCGGTACCGTGTGTCCCAAAGAGGAGATAGTGTTTCTGTGTCAGGTCGTCGTCTTGTACACGGTCATTCTGATCAGCATTTACAACCTGACGACAGGTCATGCGAATTCTAATATGTGGACTGCTCTGTTGAGCAGTTCGTTGGGTTACCTGCTGCCCAATCTTACTTTGAGACGCAATGGCGACTGATTTCTATCTGACGCTACCTAGCAACGCTTCCATGAATGTGCACCCCGATAACACCTTGGCCCATTACATCACGGACTTGCCTCAATGCATATCGGTGTCTGGCGAATGGGAGTGCGGACTGGCAGAGATCCAATACCCGCATACTTGGTACAACGTTCGAGAGGACGAAACCTGGTTCTACCTCAACGAGTGCACTCATGTGGGTCTTACCCCGAGTACGAAGATCGAGGCTGGGTATTACCGCAGTCCTGACGTATTGTTGGACCACGTCAACAAGGCGCTGAAACGCATGTCGACGGATAAGACGCGGGCTAAAATGAGCTACAGTACCATCACTCAGAAAATGACGTTGCACATGTCACCGGGCACTGACTTCAGCAAGCCGTACCAGAGTGCAATAGGTACCATTTTGGGATTCTACCCGTCGCTTGTCACAAGTCCAGCGAGAGATAGGGATACACGCGTGTACACCCACCCGAGAGTAGGAGAGGAAACAAATCGAACCTACCCACCGGAGCTAGGTCTCACGCCGTCGGCCACCGTTACTTTGCCACCCGAAAAACCAAATACTATTGATAGCCCGTACTCTTTCCGTCAAGAGGCCAATACCGTGGTGAACATGAATCAAGGGTTCGACACCATCTACGTCTACACGGACGTCGTGGAGTCTCGCATCGTCGGCGACAGTCTCGTGCCGTTGTTGCGATGCCTCCCGGTTCGCGGAGGTCACGGCGCCACGGTGTCCGATCGTTTCACTAACGTTCACTACGTGCCTCTGTTGCGCAAGGAGTTCGGGACCATAGAGGTAGATATAAGAGACGACACCGGACGGCGCGTGCCATTCGAGTAAGGTAGAGTGACGGTGACGCTTCATTTTCGACGGCGTAGGACCGGACTGTTCTGACGATGAATTACAACGACTATTACGCGCGTCAAGCGCGTGGTGCGCTGCCCTACTTCGCCGGTGCACAATACCAGCGAGGTCACGGACTGTGCAGTCTGTTCGGCGGTCTGCTACGCAGCGCCATGCCACTCATCAAGAGAGGTGCCGTGGCGTTGGGTAAGGGAGCGTTGAAGACCGGTATTCGTATAGCTGACGACGTCTAATCTGGTCAGAACATAAAAACGGCAGCCAAACGACGCATCACGGACGCTGGTAGGGGCATGCTGCGTAACCTTGAGATCCCTGACGTGCGATCTCGTAAACGTATAAAACGAGCATCCGCGAAGACAGGAGTCACTACAGCGAAGAGACGGCACACGAGACAGACGCCCAAGAAACGTGAGGCCGACATATTCGACGACAACGATGGCGTTCGTACATAAACAGTCGTGCGAAGGGGTCAAGTCCGAGCTGGATCTCTTTACCGTACCCCCCACTCAGAACAGCATCGTCGACAGCCACGTGGTGGAACATCAACCCATGGCCTCTCTGGACTCTGGTGGACCGATAAAATTCCTGATCCCTAGATCGGGAGACGATTACCTGGATCTCGCCAACACGATGCTACACGTGCAGGTGAAGGTGACGCGAGCCAACTGGCACGATCTCGACTTGGCCGACCCCATGGGACCTGTGAATAACTGGCTGCATTCGCTGTTCGGTCAGGTCGACGTCTACCTGAACGGCACCCAGCGCACAATAGCAGCATCACGCGCGCGGCTAAGGGTGGCGATAAGAATGCGCGCCACAGCCAGTAGGAGGCCTATATAAACCCAGCGTAGAGGTAACGCGGCACACAACCGCTCTCCGATTAGCCACCACACGTCTACAAGTAGCATCAACAGCATCAACAGAAGAAATGGCCGCCCAACAAATCACCGACAGGGAAAGAGGTAAGGAACGGAAATTATATATTTACACGTCCGTTAACAGCTATATGTCGTATATCCATCGTGTCAGCAGTGTAACAAACGTGTGAGTCAGGAAAACAATGGCTACGTGTGTCCGATTCATCGATGGCAGCGTGGTCCTGCTCTGCGTATCCTCCTACAGGACGCCATTGGCAGTGAATGTTGGGCAACGTTATTTAATGAAAAGGCAGTCCAGGTGTTGGGATTTACGGGTAACGCCTACATGAACATGACGTCAGACGCCGAGCGATATGCGGCACTGGATATGTTGCGGGGGGGCCGTGTCATGGTGACCATTAGGAAACGCGTATCGGGACAGTATGTCAATTACACCGTGTCAGACCTGGAAGTTGTTACCGTGTAAATCTGTTGACAGGATGACGCCGCCGCTGTTGCAGCAACTGCACGCAGTG